>JACCPG010001542.1:0-61797 GCA_016069955.1 Drepana arcuata
TTACGCATTCCAAAGCCATTCATGTAAAGCTAACAAAATAACTAACCGCTTATAACGTTAAGGAAAAACTGAGGGGATTTGTATGAGGGTAGAAACATCAGTCAGTCACAACGTGAGTTATAGTGGCATTTGTTGGCGAGCGATCTTGTACGATATATGTAGGCAGTTTATCTTTAGCTTTTCTAGAAACTAAGCTATACAAACCCTTTCTCGATACTTCTGTGTGTGTAGTACATACAACCTTGTCCGCAAGATGTGTACGCAAAAACATGGATTGGTATTTAATTTCATGCTGGGTCTGATTTATTATTAAGTGTCGGAACAGAGCACAGAGAAGAGAACGTTACAAAGATTACTGTGAGCATTATTGTCTATTATGCATCATGTTTAGCGTTCCTAATATTTCCAACGGAAAACATTATGTGCAACAAAGGGTATATAGAATATAAAATAGACTTAAATTTCATTATATACAGATAATATCCGTTTACATATCTTTAATGACAAATTTTATGACAAAATTTTAGCTGTATTTATAGCCGATCGTTAGGAGTTTGAACCTTTTCTCGCAACTGCGGTATAAATTTGACAGTCATTACAAACTAACAGTAAGCATTTCTGTCCGTTCTCCGTCTTTATATTAATAAGGTTTCTGTGTTAAAACTGTAAAATTATAAAAGAAGACACTTACTCTTTTAATACCTAACCAAAGGTAATTCAGATCGCGAAAAGGTTTTCAAAATGTTTCTGCTAACTAGATAGATTTGTCAGAATTAATCGCAAATTAACGATATATATGAACAGCATTTTCGGCGGTTTGTAACAATATTATATTACAATGAAAATTGTCTGATACTAAACTACTTTTACACATTATTGGTTTAATAATTAATTGAAGGCTTTACGCTACTGGTGCACTACGTTCCTGAATAGCTCTTATAAAATATAAGGGGCGTCATTCAATTTCCTGTCGCCCGGAGGTCGGAGAACGCTCCACGCATTTGGAAAATATTGACGTATTCGCAGAGTACCCAGCCACTCAACGAAATTTACTAAGTACACAAACACAGTATAAAAGTTGATACTCTCACTGTAGTTTCATGTAGGAAAATCTATTGACTTTATGGTATTTTTGTCGTCGTCAGTTTTTGTCAAGTATCTTTGAACTTTTTAATGAAAAGCGTTGTTAGCTTTATCACAGTTGTATAGAACTGAAAATGAAAAATCGTTGTTTACATTCATAAGTAGCTACTGGCCGACTATTCAAAGCCACTTTGCCAACTTGCAAATTTAGGATTACAAAACCCCAGTGGTCTTTACCAATGAGCTTCTCTGAACTCAAGGACAATTGTTTTATCACACCACAAGCCTTACCTAAAGTTCACAAAAACATCTTAATGAAACCCGTACATGCTAGAGGAGTTCAAAGACAGATGTCAACTCGTGTCAAAGAAGCCACGCCATCTGCATGTAGGCACCTATATATGCCGAAAAGGTATTCTAACACCTCTGCCTTTGCTTAACCAGCCCATCTGGGACCCTTGTTTGGAGTACATATATATATATATATATATAAATACAATTGAGAGATTTTTAAGCACATAAATAAACACCAACAAATTTTCAAGGTAGGTACTTACAAACTATCGGTTCCACTATACTTGAACTATTGCTATTTCTAACAATACCTGAATGTTTCCTTGCCTTTAAATTAACGACATTGTAATATGCAAAGTAGGTTGGTAAAACCAGCGTATTCGGTCATGCTATGTACTGTGATGGGGTCGCTACAGGCGGCCGTGAAGGCCTACGAAAGTTCGCCCGACCTTCGTGATCAAGCTTGCTTGGAAAATGACTTTCACTTTCAACGATTCGTTATTATACTTCGGTTTCAACTGTGTAAGTAGAAAAACCTTGTAACAAAAACTAGGCAAATAAAAAATATACCTATACAGATACACAGACATATATACATAAGTAAGTCACAGTATTGGGCCAGACTGCTGTATGCTCACATTTAGCGCTCTCATACTTAGAACAACAATACATTGTTCTCCATTGTAAGCTTCACTTGTTACAAAATAAAATCTAATAATATTCTGACAAGACATTATAGGTAATGAGATAGTCCAACGTTACGAAAATAAATTGCTCGAGGCATAATGCTCGTTGAAAGCCTGTTCTATATAGTCAACCTATGACTGATTCAGTGACATCAGTATGAGATATTTTAGCTTGGAATATTGTGGGTACGTATGTATTAAATATTTACGGCGGAATATATAACGTTAACACGAACCTTAATGCTATTTGCCACATACGTCCTAAAAAATTATAAGTAAATGTGAAAATTGGCTAGGATGTATGGTGACTCAATTACAATGTAAGGGCTGAACGGAATTGGATGTTTTTTAATGAAATTTGGCTCAGGGATCGATTTTATTGGCCAAATTAACATGGTATTAAATTATATTATGAGATACCATAATAACTCAACCAATATAAACACGGAGCGTGTGCTACGCAAGTCTGTACCTGCGCAACTACAGTATAGGTAGTCGCACATATATCTGATGGAGCTACAAAATTCCTCTTTTGAATGTACAAAGCGAGGTTAAGCTACATACTGTTTTTTATTAGCGACTCAGTACTGGGTGCACGTTCATTGAAAACATAATTTGCCTGTTGATTTATTATTACTCTCTGTACATCTCTAACATTACCTCTTTCATTCTCTAAGTGATTTGCTTAATTTCCTTAGGTACCTAACAGAAAGCTAATAATATTTACAAAGAAGACACAAATCATTTTTTCTACAATCTCTTTGAAAAGTAGGTACAAAAGGAATGCATTCGTTTCTTTTTCGTGAAAAGAAAATGTATTTTGCGTTTCGATTACGATGCGATAGAGTCATAACTACACTATTTGGCAAAAAAATGTCCTTAATAAATATATTCCAATGGTTCATACATCAAGAAGTAATTACAACTAGCAATTTTCCTAACCCTCCTATGTATTACGAAGTCAAGCATATCTCGTGGAAGTGGAAGCAAATATTATTTCCCTCCCTTACTCCAGTCATATTAATTGGTAGTGCTTCTTAGTTTATGGGCAGTATCATAAAAGGCTTCTATGTCTTGCCCCTAATCTTTATATATAGATATAATTAATCTGTCCGTATGTATATCACAGTAACTTACAGGAATCGGAACAGAATCAAAATCAAAATCAAAATCAAAATATTTTTATTTACATAGGCCCAAGTGGGCACTTATAAAACGTCGAAAAAGAAGAAGAAGCACGGTTCGCGTTGGTCGCTTCCATGGAGAAGAACCGGCAAGAAACTCCATGATTCAAAAATCGAATGTTGGTTTTCATGACACTTTGGCGAGGATTAGATCTTTTGATGTTTTAAATTCACCATTGGACCGACACAAGGTTTTTATCCAAACAAAGTTGTGCGACCCAGCTAGTTGTACATCTCGAGTCCATCCAATCTCAAAAGAGTATTTATTTCTCTAAACCCATAAATATAATAAGTATCGAAACTTTTTCTATTATTTGACTAATGTAAGCTACAATAACCGTTAAATAGCTTTCATCATCTATCCATTAACGACATGTCGATTAATGACGTAGTCGCTTCTACATCAAACGCTTACACACAATACTCCAGGTTCCGGCGAACCGTTCCGAATCCGTTCGGTTTCGAGTCCAATTTTATCTGTCAACGGCGCCCTCGAACCTTATTTCATTTTTATGCTAAATTTGGTAGGGTGAGCGGTTCAGATTACGTAGACAAGGGAAATAAGATATAGGGGCAGGTCGATGATTTGCACATCACCATCTTTGTGCGATTCACGTTTTGGAATACTGATGTCTGAATATTTCGCGGAAGTACATCAAAATTCAAAGAAATAATGCCGTGGTGGGTATTTGCCTGCAACGCAAAAATTGCAAGTTCGACTCCCGATTGTACCAATGAGATTTTCTGAACTTAAGTACAGTGACAAGTCACACCATGAGCTTTACAATCAAGGAAAACATGGATAGGAAACCACCATACGTTTGAGGAGAAATTCAAATTTCAAAAATTTTATGCATAGTCGTGCTTGAGTGACGGCGATGGACTCGCCATCTGTCACGATGGAACCTAAAATATATCTCTGGCAGAAAGCGGGTGTGTGGGTACTACCTTTACATCTCTGCCTGCCCCTTCGGGGACTCGTGTGGGATGTCGAGAGAATATCTTCAATATATATATATTTCTTCTGTGCGTGTGTATGTCACTGAACTCCTCCTAATCAGCTGGACCGATTTTAATGAAATTTCTGTGTGTCTTCAGGTGTATTTGAAAATAGTTTAGATTGACTATTGGACCCGATAGGTGGTCGTTTCGATCGTGTTTTTGGATTTTTTTTATTCGCCCGAGTGGAGCTTGTCGGGACAACTAGTATATATATACTGCAAAGTTATTTAAATACTATTACTATAGTTTCGCTATAGTTGTGATACGAGATAATTTTAACGATTATAACTTACTTCTTCAATGAGAGCCGAGAAAACGAGTTGATATAATTATTCGTGAGCCACGTGCTAGCACTTCTGAACAAATTATCCAGCGAAGGTGGGTATACCTACAGCTCTTGCCTCGTGATAATTGTAAATATATATACTAATTACGAAGTTATTATTAAGTACAGGGTGTTGTCACACCAAGAACTTCACTACTGCTGCTACCCTTTCAAGGACCCTTGTCGGAAAGCTGTACCTATTATATAGGTACATAATTTCTACCTATACCTCTATATACCTAGACATGACATGACCTTGAAGCTTAAACGTGATCTTAATGTATATTCTCTCGTTATTGCCCTCAATCAAATGAACAAGCAAGTGCAATCTAACTTAAACCACTTTGCTCATTAGAATAACGAAGTGCTTTGAAGTGTTTCGGAATTTTTAATTCCACGTTTGAAATCTAGGTACTTCGCGTGTCAACGTACCGACACAATATGAGTATCGACTGCCTGATCGCGTGTTATGCGACTTTGACATGAACCCTGGGTATGACGTAATGTTTTGTTAAATACACTATTTATTCTAATTAATTATTATTTTTATTACATACATATCACAATAACATCACTATTTAGGAGAACCAAGGACGGTACCTTGAACTTACAAACACTTATTGTAGAATTTATTTGTGTTTCTACGTAGCGTTTATGATTGACCTGAGCTCCTTATAAAGGCGCCGTATTCGTTCCTTTTTGCTAGCATTGTAATCCTCTCAATACAAAGCCGGCATCGCGCACCGATACCACTTTGTGAGTGTATGCTTATTCAGTATACAAAATATTGTTTTGTAATACACTTTTCTGTTCAACAGACTGACATACATTTTGTCACAAGTGCTGATTTTTGGTGTTCAATTAATTTTTTTAATACATCTTATTTCAAACCTTACTACTAATTGCCCAGTAGCCAAATGCTTTGTGATCTCTTCTTCTGACCTAAAAGTCGTGGATATGACACCCGCTATTGCTAGCTATTTTTATGATAATAATAATAATAATAATAATATATCCTCACGCCTTCCCACAAGGGTCCCCGAAGGGGTAGGCAGAGGTGTTTAGGTAATACCCACACTCCCGCTTTCCGCCAGAGGTATATTAGGTGCCAACGTGACAGATGGCGAGTCCATCGCCGTTACTCAGGCACGACTATACATACGCCTTTTGAATTTCTTCTCAGACGTATGCAGGTTTCCTCTCGATGTTTTCCTTCACCGTAAAGCTCGTGGTGTGACTAATCACTGTACTTAAGTTCAGAAAAACTCATTGGTATAGTCGGGATTCGAACTTGCGACCTTTGCGTCGCAGGCAACTGCTCGAACCACTCGGCCGCCGCGGCTATTTTTATGATGAACACGAGTATTTTAGTTTTAGACATATATTCTCACGCCTTCCCACAAGGGTCCCCAAGAGGTAGGCAGAGGTAGCACCCATACCCCAACTTTTCGCTAGAGATATATTTTAGGTGCTTACGTGACATACGACGACTATATGCTTTTGAATTTTTTCTCAAGCTTATGCAAGTTTTCTCTCGTTGCTTTTCTTCTCCGTATTGCTCCTGGTGTCACTAATCACTGAATTCATTTCAGAAAAACTCATTGGTACAGTCCAGGATTTGAACTTGCAATCTTTATGTTGCAGGCAATTACTCGAACCACTCGATCAGCACGGCAGTTTAAGTTAAAGAGAGGTAGGGCATAACGGGTTTCCCGTTCGAATTTGAAGCTGCCCGACTGGGGCAGGACTTCCACTTTATAGAAGTCCGTAGCCAAATAACACAATTTTTTGTGTTGTGTTCCTACGCGGTGAATGAGGTTTCCAGTAATGAGCTCCTTGGGGAGGGGGGAGGATTGTTACATTGTGTTGGAAGCAGAGGGATTAAACCCATTATGCTGCCAACACAGTATGACTCTCCGAACACAGAGTGGCATCGCGCAAGTGATACTTTGGTATCGTGAGCGTAAATAGGCTACGGTAAATGTTTCCCATCGGGTGGGCCGTATGCTTGTTTGCTACCCTTGTTGTATATAAAAAAAAGTTTTAGGCTATGATAAGTAACGTACCTTAAAACCCGAAGAAAAAGAGAAACATTAGGCATTACGTCGTTTGCACGCATTAGTTATGGGTAAAGGCTACATATAAAAATGTGCTGAAATATATATGAATTTATGTTTACATGACACAAGGATTTATTGGTGCCATTTACAGTAAGGCGCTCCATTTGCCGCTAACTGTAAACCATTGTTTATCTCATTCAGTCGCATTAAAAGTTCTGCATTAGGCTTGTCACGTATATCTGTTTACTCGCCTCTTAAGCGTATAAGCGTGAGAGCTTCCTCTGAAAATATACCAAATCGATTAGATGCCCTCTCCTTTATAGCGGTACGTTTAAATCATACATAAGCTGTTTTCGCGTCAACCAGTGCAAACATCGAAAACGAATTTA
The DNA here is from genome assembly GCA_016069955.1 of Drepana arcuata. Taxonomy (NCBI): domain Eukaryota; kingdom Metazoa; phylum Arthropoda; class Insecta; order Lepidoptera; family Drepanidae; genus Drepana; species Drepana arcuata. The sequence goes on from JACCPG010001542.1 coordinate 7,024, forward strand.
TATGTAAAAGGTTGGGAAAAATTGCGGCCAATTGTGCCCGAGTCGGGACCTTTATAATAACGCGGGGCTAAGCCCTCGAATGTGGAAGATACCCAGAAACCTCTGAATAAATAATGGAGTAGCGCGCGGCCAACTTATACAGATATTGGCTTTGTTTCGCAGCCGACCGAGAGGCACACTGCCAACGAAAACAGATGTCGCGCGTGCAAACACGTCTAACCTGTCAAAATTATTCTGCGTAGCGCCAACTTAAACGCTTGTCACTCACTGCCTCCATAAACTATACTAAGTAATATATAAAGCTGAGGAGTTTGTTCGTTTGCTTGGTTGTACGCGCTAATCCTAGAAACTACTGGTTCAAATTGAAAAAAAATCTATTATATATATTTTACGCGGGCGAAACCGCGAGGCACTGCAAATTTGTAGATGTATTTCCTTTATCATTATGCCTGCTCCCAAAGGTCTCAATATCACTTTTTGCCGGAGATATATTTTAGGGGCCAACGTGACACAAACATACATTTGAACATACTTTGAATTTCTTCTCAAACGTATGCAGTATATTTCCTCTCAATGTTTTCCTTTAACCTAGCTCGTGGTGTCACTAATAATTGTTCTGTTATTTCCTGTATCGTGACTGGTATATTTATATTTTATATAACTCTATACACACACACTATATACCTATATATATACTACTCTACTCTCAATACTCATCGCAGAAACTACTGCGGTTGGGGATCGAACCTGCAACCGCTGCACAGAAAGCAGAGCGCGTGACTAGTCACCTCCAGCTTATCATAACATGATTAAGACAACAAGCTTTTGTTTATTATACATCCCTCAAAAATAGTTTTTAATACTTAGTGTTTATGTATGTAGTCTTCGAAAGTTGAGCTCGTGGATATCCGCTTCATTTATCTCGATATCTATCTAAAACGGTTATGCAAATGTAATGGAATTGAGCGAAGAGGTCACAACGCTGTGACGAATGAATTAGCGGGACCCTGGGTGAATAATACCATAACAATGCAATAGTCATGCACCTAATTTGTCCGTAAATTTTATGTCAAATTCTTGTGCTGCCAAATATAATAAATAAATGATTGCAAAATCGAAATTTCATGGTCTTTACCAATGTTATGGTATACGGAACGTACACACGATGATTTATCGTGATACTGTGAATTGAAATATTCTGAAGAAATCCACATGTCGCATTAGGGAAGAAATTTTAATAGGTACTTATCGTGCTAGAATAGGGTAAGCAAAGTTGTGCACATACGTCTCCGGAAAAAACTTTGCCGCTCCATCGTCGGAACTAGTGAAGGTGAAACAATAGCTTTCATCATTATTTTCAACCCTAGGAAGTCCTCTGTTCAGTGTTTATAGGTGCAGATAAATGCACTCGTTTAACCATTGCGCATTGCGAATACTTTATAAAGAGGGAAATAGATCGAAAACCCATCTAGCACAGTCAAGTTTAACGAATGTGTGCACACAAGTGCCACCGCCAACCATTCACTAACGTCGAAAGTAGCCAACCACTATTATACTCCACTGCAAGAAATCCTATACAATGCGATACATTGAATTCTGTCTATGTGTTTAGCTTCACAAAGTTCTACGAATGCACTTCACGTTTCAATTTCAAGTAGCTACGTAACGTACGTCTTACGTAAACTATTAGGTACACTAGACTAACGAAATACGAAAATAATTTCTAAAAAGGGGGACAAGGACATGGGAGCATTTAATTATGCGCAGTAAAAGAACAAAAGCCAATTACAATACATGTTGTATATTTTGACCATAAAACCAAAAGCATCCTTAATAGTCCCAGACCAACGGAATAAAATTAAGTGGTTTCTGTTATTAACCTACTTGTATCATTCGATTATTATCGTTCGGCTGGGAATATCAAGACGCGCCATTCTTCTCCATTAGCGTTAGCCCTGCGCTTGCGCACCCAACCCGCTCAGTTGCTACTGCATACTTGCGCCTTAATATTCACCATCTTAAAGTATTTTTATGCCGCCTATGTATGCCGTATTGCTGCCTCAATACTGCTATTTATTGCTTAATGTTGCAATATGGTAATATTGAAAGTAGTTTTAATTTTTTCTACATACGAAACTAAAGTCAGGTACTATTTGTTTCTTCATTCATTCTGAATAAGGAGGTAGCAAACAATGCGAACGATTGATTAAAATGTCTTCATGCAAAGAAATATATTCATTCTTTTATTTTAATTAGAAGAATCACTTGCCCAAGTGAAAGATTTTCAAGAAAGCGAAATTTCCTTCAGGATCATGAATAATAATTAAGTTTCTGGAGCAGAAGCGCAATAGTTTATAAAAAGATCTTTCTGAACTGTGAGTTTCCGAAAGGACATTAGCGGTACGTAACTTCTCGTTACAAAGACGGATTTACTTTGACTGTGTAACACTGTAATTTAATTTGACGAATTTTACTAACGAACCGGGTGGTTAAGACCCGTGCCTGATCTTGTCGTTAACTCAAACCTCTTAATTAATCACATTATGATTTTACTTTCCTTTATCTCAAAGGTAATCTAATAATAAATATTTGACTAGTATCAGTAGGCAAATTATCTTACATTTAAATTAAATTTTACTTTTAAATTTACTTTACGTTTTAAATAGAGGAAGGCCACGTTCCAACTACCTAGATCAAATCGATCGGGACGGGATCAACGGGACGGGACGGGAATGTCAAGAGTACTCGAAACCGGCGAGCATGTATGAAGAGACTGATGAATGCAGACGAAGCGAAAGAGGTATGTAATATAGAGGTAGGTATGCATATATTTACTATATTCATGGATAAACGACCCAACTACCTAGATGAAATTGATCAGACACTCAAGGACGGGAACGTCAAGGATACTTCAAACTAGCGAGCATGTATGAAGAGACTGATGAATGTAGACGAAGTGAAAGAGCAGAGGTATGCAAGTCTAGAGAGAACTGATTATTCTCTCTGCCTACTTCGTCAGGGACTCGGCTTGATGATATCTATGTATATGATATTTTTATTCACACCAACGCTGAAATTGTATCTGCTTTCCGCTTGACCTATAAACTAAGAACTCAGTTCATATCAAGCAAACTATGGTTGGGCCGAGCTCCATTTTGGGAGTTGCAAATTGAAATATTGCACGTACATATAATAGTTTGTGGTACCTTTTTGGTAAATTTGACACCTGACAACATTACATCTATTGGATCGAACAAGGATGACCCTTGTTGTAAGCCGTGTCGATACAGGGAAGCTAACAACATTATTTTCGCTACATTGATATTATAGATATTACATACTAGTAGAAACAACATGAGATCCAAACGGAATAGCTTTGTTTTCATCATCATCGTCTCATCACGCCGAGTCCCTAACAGAGTAGGTAGAGAGAATAGAGCACCAGTTCTCTCTAGACTTATATACCGCTTCGTTTTCATTATTAGGTATTTATTGTATTTAAACAGAAATATTAGGATTCACGTTGAATTTTCATTTCACTGTGTAAATCTTCGTTGACAGGTTTTCCTGACAAGTTATTTAATATACTTTATGAAAACTGCGGGCTATTAATTAGGTATGCACGCTCCTGTTCTGAAATCCACTTCTGTGTGGAAATTATTAACTGAAACCCAACCCTGAAGGGGATAAAATGGGGAGTAATTACATGTTTGAGTTTCTATGAGTAGGAAGTCTTGGGCAGTAAACTCATTTATCAATTAAATTGTTCTTCGTGTGTAAGCACATTACAACCCACATCAAAATCAAGGGGGCGATGTATCGGATTAACAAACCAGAGCGGCGTTGACTTTTATAATTACCATTGGTCTGATGGCAGGTGACATCACTAATTGGATCCCGGCTCGTTACCGCTAACAACCTTATGTCAAGCCAGAAGGATACATCGACAAATTGCACTAACGCGATCTTCCGTGACGTATTAGACTAATAAATAACATGATGCGATATTGGATATAGTGATATTGGATACCTTCTTTATATATATATATATATTTATATATATATATATATATGTGTATCATACATACATTACGCCGAGTCCCTAACGGGGTAGGCAGGGAGGGCAGTATAGAGCGCCAATTCTCTCTTGACTTACATGCCTCTTTCGCTTCGTTTCTATTCTACATTCATCAGTCTCTTCATACATGCTCGTCGGTTTCGAGTACTAGCCATAATATTTATATTTATCAACTATACATATATTATGGCTTATTATTCACTTGTTCCTTATTATTAATATAGGTACCTTCACGTCTTTCTAGAACGGTCACGACTACGCTCTAATACCTCTTAATTTTTATTGGACGAAACATTTTCGAAGTATTATATTTTACTTATTGGACGGTAATTATATTTTCATTTTAGTTCATATATGTATACCCAATACATTTGTTTGACAAACCACAATCTAATTATTCGGAATGTGGATAACGCAAACCGTCCAAATGAAACCGCATCCGACAGTTTAACGTACTGACCCCAACCAAGTTTGCCTAACTTTACAGCGATTTACTTTCGATCGATAGCTACGCCACGTATTGTTAATTGCACTGGGTGCCTTCACTATGAATCGTAAATAGCAATTAGCCCGCATTAGTAGGATTATTTGATTAAGCGACCGCTTTATACAGTCCTTTAAGGAATAGTGGTTCACAAGCATTTACTTAGCATAATTTCTTACAGCTCATCCGACAAACGTTCTATTGTTTAACCTCCTACAACAACTCTGTAGAAAAAAATCGCTAAAAACCTTTTCTTTTATTCGGACTATAGCGATAGTAAAGGTCGAAAAATGTTCAAGCTCACCAATGAACAACTTTTTTTTCGGTTAAGAAAAGTTTAAGCTATGAATGTGTACTTTAAGTAGTTGCAAGCGCGGATATGCAATATTAAAATAATGCGTATACAACGCAGAACGCCCTTCTTCAAATATTTTCTACAAAAATTGGCTACTATCTCTGCCATCTCTACCTACCTCTTAGAACCCTTGTATTAAGAGGGGACAATATAATACCCTAATAATATTATAATTGAGAGAGATTGTGAGGATCGACGGATTTTAGCTACTCGATCAAGAACGGCTGAACAGAAAAAGATGAAATTGACACTGATATAGATGATTAGCAGGATTAACAAATAGGATGTGGCTTATTAAAGAAATAAAACCACATACGAAACCTAGGGCCACAGCGAGTAATATCATAAGTCTTAAACTTTAATATCAATGTATATCAAGTCAAGTCATATCTGTCAGCTAAGCGTGACCAATTAGAAGTTTGTATACAAGGACGATTGACGTCGCATCGAAGAAATCACAAATAAGGAAAATTGAACATTTTATTATTACGTAACGTCACCGGTTCAATGCTTTGGAAAATAATCTTACCTAACGATGTTGTTAAGTGTAACGCTTAACTGTTGAAGTAAGTTAGTATTATTCGGTATATTTTAATATCAACTTTGTGCAGTTTTAAATGGGATGAGTATAAAGACATAGACACTTTATGGATTAAGATGTAGGACAATGGACACTAAACATATTCTCACGTCAAAAGTGGATTCGCCTAAATGCTGATGAAATTTATTTTCTGAGACTTCACTGTTTCTGTACCGCTACTGAATAAACATGAAAAATTTTATAGTGCGGTAACCGTTTACCATTAGGCGGGCCGTGTACTTGTTGGGCACCTTGGTGGTATGAAAAATTCAGTAGGGACATATACTTTTACACTACAGTGGCCAAGATTTATGTATTGTCATTTATTTTACTTGTGATAGTGGAGAATTAAGAACTACAAAAATATTAAGTACGTTATTATTATACTTAACTAGCTGTACACGCGACAAATGCATTATCTAAATAAATAATAACTGCTGCACTCTCTTGCTTAATACAATTAACTTTACATACTCGTACGTATATATCTCCCTCTTGGATCACTACATACATACATATAATCACGCCTCTTTCCCGTAGGGGTAGGCAGAAACCACTTCTTTCCACTTGGATCGCTGATCGGTGAAAACCGCCAAAAATAACCTTCAGAAGTTATTGAGTATATATTCCATATACCGACAGCTTGGCATACGCGGGGGGAGACTTTGCTTTATAATATGAAACAGTATAATAATATAATGATAGTGAATCGTAGAGTTCGTTTCAACAACCTTGTATCACCAACACAATGAGCGAGCAATTTAATTATATTTTGCATGTTTTAGACATTTTCTTTTTTAATATCCCAGTTGTCAAAACAAGTATTCCAATACAACTTAGGGATAATCCAAGCGACCTACTTTATTATTTTCTTTAAATACAGAATTAAACTCGAGTCGAAAACGTGTTTTGAATTTGCTAAGTATAACGCGCAATTTTACACGGGAGATTAAAGAAGTTAGCGAGGTTTTCAGAGAAGTTTGAGAAAAGCAATTTAAAGTGCAACTATTCTGCTCAGATCAGAGATTGCGATGGGACGCAATCTAGGGACTCTTCCAGAAAGCCTGGAAGGATCCTTCGCGCTATAATGACGTAACAAAGTATGTAAATAGACACTTTCGGTGGAGCTTTCACAGGTATCTTTCAAATAGTGTTGGCAAAATCTTTCCTTTTATATTGGAAATAGGGGGTTTGAACAAAACTGGTACACCTAGATCCTTAGGTATTTAGGTCTGCCTGTATATTAATCATAATAAAAAAAAGCACTATATTATTATTATCAACTTACGTCTTTTTTTGTAGAGACAACCTCTTTTCATCGAGAATACATTAAAGTGCTCACCTGAGGCTGTGAGGCAGTACGTAATACTAAGATTTTCTTTTCAAACCTACGCAAGTTTCCTCACGAGATTTAATAGTATACAGGGCATGCTGCACTATAAAGAATACCTCAATGGGGTATTAATTCTACAGCCTGAGTATTCGTGGACGGCAACTTCCGTGAAAAGAGATCTAAGGTATAGGGATGATCATCCCCACCTATATCGAGAGGTGCAGTGGTAGAAGGTAGCTTCATATCAGAATTCGACGCATGTTTAGACACCCACGTCATGTAACATTCATAACTTTGAAGATTTATTAATAGTTCTAGTACCCTTATGTATTAGCAAACAGAAAAAGTTACAGATTTGTTTATTACACTTCAAAAGGCAACTCAAATATGAAAATACTTTTGAACTGTTTTATGTATGAGAAGCAGCTCGAGGGAATCCGCCTAGTAATAATATAAGGACAAGTACGAATGACTCACGCATCCGGGGTTCTGTTGTGTTTCTCAAGTTTTAAACATAATATCAAAACTATGTATATCTTCTCAAGTTCCCAAAATAGTTCCGAATGGCGTAGATACGGTGAGAGCTCTATCTGTTTGCTGGAAATAAACTTAAGTGCCAAACGGGCAGGAGGCTTCTTAAGAAAATAAGTAATAAAAGGGCCTTATTTCTGTATCAGCATTCACAAGCCACATCTAGTGACGGGTATCGTGAAATATAATATATCCTCACACCGTCCCATAAGGGTCCCCGAAGGGGTAGGCGGAGGTGTATAGGTAATACCCATACATCCACTTTCCGCCAGAGGTATATTAGGTGCCAACGTGACAGATGGCGAGTCCATCGCCGTTTCTCCAGCACGACTATACATACGCCTTTGAATTTCTTCTCAGACGTATGCAGGTTTCCTCTCGATGTTTTCCTTCACCGTTAAGCTCGTGGTGTGACTAATCACTGTACTTAAGTTCAGAAAAACTCATTGGTATAGTCGGGATTCGAACTTGCGACCTTTGCGTCGCAGGCAACTGATCGAACCACTCGGCCACCACGGCTTACTATTATTACTTACTATTACTACTTACTATTATCTTACTACTTACTATTATCGTGAACTGTTTTTTTTATTATCAATACATTCATCACTAAAGCAATGTGAACTTGATGAATAGCTGTGCACGCAAATGAAAAAGTGTCCTATATGATAGCATCATAAATTTAAGAGCTGGGCTCTTGATGGCGTATCTGATATAATTCCTCCATTTACTTCTGTCCAGCGCAATATATTAATAATTTATTAATACCTAATCATAACAGTATACCCGGCCGGGTCAGCTGGAAGATTTAGGTAAAGCTCATGAGAGAAGCTCAAGAGAGCTAAGTACCTTTACTTTTTGACACCATTAATAACAAAAAGCCTACAAACTTTCTGTCTAGTGTGTTATTGCTGAGTGTTGATGTCTGCTAAGTAAGGATTTCACGAAAGCTGGGTGAAGTGATAACTTTGAAGGTATTCATAATAATTGTCTACCCGCGGTCAGGTTGGCTCGTAACATAATACATCCAACTGAAACCGTATAATTCAGTTAATGAACACAATTTATATTAATTATCTCGAACTTATACGAAGGTTGAGTAAAGAAAGATTAACAAAACAGATATAGTCTGCGAAAGGGTATAGAAGAATCGAATCGATCGGCACCCAAGGATGGGAACGTGAAAAGTACCCAAAACCGGCAAGAATGTATGATGAGACTGATGTGATGACTATGGATAAAACGAAAGAGGTGTGTAGTTTTAGAAAGAACTGGCGTTGTACATCTCTCTCCGTTGACGAGCATGTATGAAGATGCAGATAAATGTAGTGTGTGAAGCGAAAGTTTTTAGTCCAGGGAGAACTGGTCAGAGCGAGTAGAGTACTCTCTTCTTTCACTGCGAGGGAATCGGCGTTTATTTTGGTGCATTCATTACAGTGCAAACGCAAGCAATTATTAATTTTGTAATTTTTATAAATTTAACATACTTTTTGAGTTTTTTAGCGAGTTAAGATTATTGATTTAAGTAATCGATTTGATGTTACAGATTAAAATATATCCTATGTGTTAATCTAGTTATAATTTTACCCTGTGTCAAATTTTATCAAATTCCCTTGCCTAGTTTTGTGTGTAGTTTTTTTGTGTGAAAAAGGGACAAACATCCTCATAATCTTTCGCATTTAAAAAACTAGTAAGACCAGTAAGGATTTACCACTTCACGCTGTCATTTCGTTACAAGGACCTCCGAAGGAGTGGGCGGAGCAAAGTTTATAGGGAATTTACTTACTTACTTTACTTATAGGGAAATTACACCCACTTTTGGTCACTTTATTTTGTTTGTAATTATGTGTATAATATTATATTGTATTATTAATATGTATCCTATATTGAGGATCTTCATACTCTGGCGGTCTGTATGAATTAGTTTTCGGAACGAATGATAAAATTAAAGTGATTTATCACATAAAAAGATTTACGGTAAATGTCAAGTAATACCCTCAATACGTGAATTGTGTTAGAATCGCCATTTGTCACGTCAATTTAAATGTATCTTGGACGCAAAAGTGGTACCCAAAACCCTGGCGGGAAGATGATAAGCAGTGCAATTGTGTTATTAAAATACAATCGTTTCATAAATAACTGTAGGTACATGAATTCCGAAAAACTCATTGGTACAGTCGGAATTCGAACTTGCAATATTTGTGTTGTAGGCAACTGTTGCGAACCACATGGCTGACACGACTAATGCCAGTCGGTGTCCTGGCTTATGTTAGTTAACAAAAAGCTATATTCCGACACGATAAACTTATATGGATCTCAATCAAAGGTCCGAACAATAGGTTCGTGTCTCTAGTCAACAACAACAACAACACATCCTACAAAGTTTCCTTAATTAAAGCGCCCTCCATTCTGTGGTAAGATAGAACAACACGACTGTAATTCATTATAATTGTACTGTGGTTCCAAGATGGCTTTGTCATCTGCGATAACATCATGGGTGACGTATAAAGGCCCTATATCCCATCCGAGTGGAAAGTAGGTATGTAAGGGAACTACCGTCAGCCGTGTACCGTTAGTCTTGCAAACTAGTGTCTCCGATTGGGGTCGACTAAACCTAGTCCACTTCAACGCCACTAAGAAACAATTTTGGGCGTTCACCGCTAAAAAAAACTCCATTCACTGTGGCTCCACAATTTCAGAACATCTCGGAGAGCATTAGGATCCTGGGAGTTGACATTTCTGGCGACGTTCAGTTCCGTGAAACTTTAGAGGACAAGGCTAAGGTGGCGTCCAGGAAGCTTTATGTGCTCACTAGTACTTCACATCGGAACTTTATAAGTCGCAAGTTCGGCCACATATGGAGTACTACCTGTGGGCTGGAGCCCCTGGACACCAGCTTTTCGACGCGGTTCAGAAATGCGCCGCTAGGATTTTCGATGATCCCATGCTCACAAGCGGCTTGCAACCACTTAGTATGAGGAGAGACTTTACCTCCCTGTGTGTTCTACCGCTTGTATAACGGGGAGTATTCTGAAGTATTGTTCGACATAATGCCCACTTCAACCTTCTACCACCGCACCTCTCGCCATCGACGGGGAATTCATCCCCACACCTTGAAACCACAAAGGTCTTGCACTGCGCGGTTCCAAAGGAGTTTCCTTCCGTGAACACTCAGTGAGGAACCTTCAGGGGTTGACCGTATTTATTACTCTTTGTTGCCTAAGGCTTGCCAAGTTAATATAAATAAAACTCATTTAACGTCTACAAGTAATAAAACAGCACAAAAGTAGTAGGCTTATAATTCTAACTAGAAGTAGAGCAGTTCTTTGATCTGACGCTATCTCTGTTCTTCATTTGCTTGACATCCAGAATACATCTGAATATATAATATGCAGGTACATGTTTAGGACAATACTCAGAAATGCGGTAAATATCAAGTGTATCATCATCATCATCATCATATCATCACGCCAAGTCCCTAACGGGGTAGGCAGAGAGTATAGAGCGCCAGTTCTCTCTAGACTTACAGACCTCTTTCGCTTCGTCCACATTCATCAGTCTCTTCATACATGCTCGTCGGTTTCGAGTACTCTTAACGTTCCCGTCCTTCAGAGTCCGATCTATTTGATCCAGGTAGTTGGAACGTGGCCTTCCTCTGCCTCTTCTTGCACACACTTTTGCTTTGTATATCTGTTTCGTCAATCTTTCTTCACTCATCCTTCTATGTGTCCAAACCAACGTAACATGCCTTTCTTCATCTTTACAATCACGCCCTCATTCACGCCAGTTGATTTGCGAATCTCTTCATTGCGGATTCGATCTAATATCGTTACGCCGCACATTTTTCGAAGAGATCGCATCTCGACTGCATTCAAGCTATTTTCATACTTCCTCTGACATACCCAGATTCGCTGCCATACAATAAGGTAGGTACCATTATCGCGTTGTGGACAGCAACTCGAGCATTCTTGCTCAGACTTTTACTGCCCATCAACGCCGACATGGCTCCATTCACCTTATTTCCGGCAGTTATCCTTCTTTCAATATCTTTTTCATACTTTCCATCTCGTGTGAACATGCTTCCAAGATATACAAATTCATTCACTTGCTCTAGAATTTGCCCATTTACCGATATATCAAGTGTATCAGTGTATATAATATCAGTGCTGATCAAAAGAAATACAAAAAGAAAACCTTTTGTATTGAATAGATTGCTTGTTAAGTAAGGCTGCATGGTGAATCAAAAAATTCTTGGAATCAATATTAAAAAATGCAAAGATTTAAATAATAATATTTTATTTTTCTACATAATCTCCCTCCAATGCAATGCATTTAGAATAACGCGTTACTAACTTCCTTATTCCTTGTGAAAAAAAAATATTTTCTTGACTCTCGAAAAAGTCCTCTACGGCAGCTATAACCGCGTCATTATCGTGAAATTTTGTGTCACGAATTTCCTCTTTTAATTTTGGAAATAAGTGAAAATCACTTGGGGCTAAGTCCGGAGAATATGGTGGGTGGTTGAAGTAAGGAGTAGTAAGGAGATTGAAGCCATCACAGCGGATTGCATTGAGCGCAACTTCCGATCGATGAGCAGGAGCGTTATCTTGAAGGAACAACACACCCAACGACAGTTTTCCACGACGTTTTTCTTTAATCGCTTCACGCACTTTCGGGATTAAATTTGCATAATAGGGTCCAGTAATCGTCTGGCCTTTTGGCATGTAATCAATAAAAAGGATTCCTTCACTATCCCAGAACACAGAGGTCATAACTTTGCCAGCGGTAGGAGCAACTCGAAATTTCTTAATGGATGGAGAGGATGGTCGTTTCCAAGACATGCTTTGTCTTTTAGTTTCAGGATCAAAATGGTGGACCCACGTTCATCCATGGTGACAAGACGACGGCAAAAATTATCCGAATCACGCTGGAACATTTCGAGATTACGCTTGGAAATTTCCAAACGTCGCTTTTTGTTTTCGTCGGTTAACATTCGTGGCACCCATCTTGCAGACACTTTTTGAACCCCAGTGAATCAATTAAAATGGATTGAACGCTACCAAAAGATATCTTTAGGATCTCAGCTATATGTTTTATAGTCATTCTTCTGTCTTCCAAAACCAGATTCTCAACCTTTTTGACATTTTCTACTGTAACGGAGGTTGAAGGCCGCCCAGAACGCGGGTCATCTTTACAGCTTGATCTACCTCTTTTAAATTCAGCCACCCAGTACGCAACCGTAGAATAGGGTACAGCATCACCCCCTAATGTCTGCTGAATGTCCAAAAAAAATTCCTTCGTAGACATTTGTTTCAAACTGAGATATTTTATCACCGCACGTAACTCACTTTTATCCATAATTTTGACTTTTTAGCAACTCGTTGCACAAAAAAATTTATAACATGCGAACGAACTGACAAAAACAAGTGACAGTCTGCATAAATATAGTGTGATAGACACTCTTTAATTTGAATATCGAACTTGATCCAAAAAGGTTTCATATATATGCACTTCTAAGAACTTTTTGCTTCACCTTACATCACACTATTACCCAAGGGAGCGGACAGTCAAATTTAACGTAAGTTTTTAAGATTTACTTTAGTATCTTAGTCAGACTATGAACAGCAATAAAATCGATAGAAAGCGAGTCTATGAGATACCGGAAACATTCAAACTACTATCTTATCTCCAGCGATACTGGCCCCGAACATGCGACTTGCTAATATCTTCGTGTCAGGAAATAACCAGCCCCTATAATACAACCATTATGGTAACTCTGATGTCTCACCTATTCCTTGCGCTATCTAGGCACGCAATTTCTAACTCAAGTATTTAATATAGCGAAATTGAAACAATACTTACTACAACAATAGTATGTTGTTAGCAAAATGCCAGGTAAATGTATATATCATTTCGATTAGAGCCCATTACTTTTTACGATCTTGTCATTGTTTTATGTGTGAGTATCTGTGTATGTATAGTCACACGCATGTTTATACAGCTCGTTTTTTTTCCAATAAACTCCAAGAAAAGTAACGCCAAGAATTTGATTAATAATATTCCGAGCTCGTTGTTCTACATTGAAAAACAAATTGGAGGCAGACAATTTCAGAAATAGAATATGCCAGAGGTTTCAATCCAGGAAGGACTGCCGGTCGTGCACGCTATCTTGGGCACACGAGGACCCAGGATATACGTAGGTACATCCATAAATCGCCACGCCGGGTCCCTTACAAGATAGGCCGAGAGATTAGTGTTCATGTCCACTTTAGACTTACAGACTCTTTTGTTTTCTTCACATTTATCTTTATGTGCAACTCCGCCGGTTTGACGTATTCTTAAGTGAATGTGCGAGTTAAATGATAATCTTATAAGGTATAAATAGATACTTTTTATTCTCAGTTATGATAATTATTTGTGGCATTTGCTGTAGGATGCCCAAAAATATCGATAGACTAATCGCTAGAATAGTATATAATTCCGCTTTTCTACCTTCAACGCTTAATTTATTTATAAAGTCCTACCTACAGCCAAAAATGTACTGTGGAATTAGGTTAAAAGTCTTCTATCCGGCTAAAAAAATTGGATTCCGTCTCCGGTTAAAATAGAAGTGTCACGTACTTCGACCTAACTAAATTATGTTTTTATGAATTTTTCTGTCTTGTTTTATTGTTAGTAGTTGTTATTAAAAGAAGAATAATATATCTATCCATATCTTTTAAATAGAAAGAAATTAAAGAAAAAAGAAAAAGTAAATTATAAAGGGAGGATTTTTTCACAGGCGTCGACAAGAAGTATATTTGATGTTTGTAGCTTACACACGGGAATTTAAATTATAACGAAAGGCTGGATATCAATACTTATTATTATATAATATAATAATATATCCTCACGCCTTCCCACAAGGGTCCCCGGAGGGGTAGGCAGAGGTGTATAGGTAATACCCACACACCCACTTTCCGCCAGAGTTATATTAGGTGCCAACGTGACAGATAGCGAGTCCATCGCCGTTACTCGAGCACGACTATACATACGCTTTTGAATCTCTTCTCAGACGTATGCAGGTTTCCTCACGATGTTTTACTTCACCGTAAAGCTCGTGATGTGACTAATCACTGTACTTAAGTTCAGAAAAACTCATTGGTACAGTCGGGATTCGAACTTGCGACCTTTGCGTCGCAGGCAACTGCTCGAACCACTCGGCCACTACGGCAACTTATTATTAACTTTTAATAATAATAATATAACGAGGAAAGATTTGATTGTTTGTTTGTTTGTATTAAATAGGCTCCGAAACTACTGGACCGATTTAAAAAATCTTTCACCATTGGAAAGCTACATTCACCTTGAGTGACAAAGGCTATATTTTCTTTTATAAAAAAATCTTTTGTCCACCCGTGCGAAGCCGGGACGGACCGCTAGTAATATATATGTATATGCGATCATATTATAAGATATCACACGTAGAAGTAAGATAACTCAGATCATTTATCAACGTTGGTCGTTATTGTAACCACTTACTCAGCTGAGTCCCAGTAAGCACCGGTGATCGATGGGAAACGAATAGGCTCGAATACTGTCTCGCCGCTCTATCAACACGTCATGAGAGTGTTTACTCCGGAATAGCGCAATCAACGTAGAGTAAGTCGTGATCACGCCAGAATATTTGATAGCTCTAACTCATCCAACACCTGTCTAGTATTGGACACTGAGAAAGATCCATTTGTTTATTATGATAACCCGTGTTTTTCAAGCCACAAAAGGTATTGTGTTTTGAATGACGAATCCTGAAGTCCCGTTTCGGAGAATCCGCCCGCTTTACTTTACTTGTAGGGAATCAAGAAAATTTTATTTTTGTGCGCACATTAAGTGTTTCTTTGCGACTTAAGAATTAAGAATTAAACATCAGAAGTAATTTTGTAAAAACTTAGTCGACAAAGAAATCCAATTATACTTAATTTGGTAGCCGCAGAGTCGGCATTGAAATGCCATAAATAATACTAAAACAACTGATGATTCGATTGTTTGATCACATGCATAATAGCTTTGGTGATTTAGTGTTTAAAGCAGAGACGCCGTCAAGTTATGACTATATGTTACTTTCATAATTTTTCTACCTAGATACATTATCGGATATTTTCTCGAAGTAAACTTATACTAAAACCTAATTCGGTGCAAATCTAGAAGGTTGGTAGCCGTTGTGGGTCGTTATGGTGGTAGTAGAGACTTCTCTTAATTCCAGTTACCCAATGGCGAATCTCGATCATTACAAGTAATTAATAAATTTTAAAAAATGTTAATAATTACGTTAACAAATTAGCCTTAGTTCTTAACCTAATGTTATCAATATTAGGTCAACTAACTAAAAGTCTACCTTCACGCCTTCCCACAAGGTTCCCTGAAGGGACAGGGGTAGGCAGAGGTGTCTCAACACTCTATTTTCCCATGAGATATATTTACGTGCCGACGTGACAGAGGGTGATCCATTGCCATTTCTCAATTTCAACAATACCTCTGTGATTAAACTCTCTAAACAATATTTTATCCGAAATGTTTATCGGCAGGCTTAAATTGTTTACTTAAACGTGCGTGCAACTAAACCCTAACTCCATAAGTTATAGGGGCTTTTGTGAGCAAAATTAATATCAATTTTGTCATGTAAGGATATTCCATAATAGCCATTAACGACCCTATTTCAAGCTTGCGGTGCTTAATCCATAACTTAATAGCGCCACTTCGATCGATAAGCACTTGCCCTTCGACTCTTTCAGCTGACCGTGGAAAATATCGTAGCTGGTCGTAATATGCATATCGTGTTTCATAGAGACTGTATGTTTGATTGTATATGATATGTTAAGGTTTACCGTTGGTTTATGCGGGAACAAAAAGGTTATTTCGTGACCTGGACACTAAGTGTTTTTAAGAATAGAAAGATGTTGCAGAAATTGGTAAAGACATTGCCCTATATAATAGCGTATGGTTCTATTTAGGTCAAGGAAATTTATAAATATTTCACGCAATTTTATAGTAATTCAAATTACTAGTAAAATTAACTGAATATATATGTCTTTTATCATCAAATATATAATTTTACAAATGTTATAGGCAGTAGCATCATTGTAGTGACACGCCGTGTCTTCACATAAAGAGAGAATAAGAAAAAAACAGTTGCAAGCCCGAGTAGATCACGAATACTGCGTCATCTCTCAGAAGCGAGTTCAGACTTGTTACTCCACAATATTTTCCGTCTTCATAGATATCGTTGTGTGATAAACTAACTGTGTTTAAGATCAGAAAAACTGCCTAGCTCCTCAGGACCCTTCCGGAGAACAAAAACTTGGGCCACAAATCTTTACCGTAGCTTAGTTTAATTCTTACTCTTCCTTCTGTATTGTTTTTTTTAATATTGAGTAAACCAGTATTTCACAAAAAGTAGATAATCGTTTTTCAAAGCATAAATATTTTGTTACAGCGCGTAGTACATACTGCAGCAGGTCGTAGCATATATCGTAGCAAATAGTAGTTAGTCGTAGCTTTATATTGTACCGATGGACGGTACTACGAACCAAAGCTTTATATATTACCACATCGTGAGCTATCACTGCTGGCTATACATTAATTTTTTATGTAGATTTTATAAACAGAACCGATTGGTTTGAGTAGCGCCTGAAACACATAGTTAGTAACTTTGAATCCCGACTGCAGGGATGAGTTTTCTGAACTTCGATACAATTATTAAACACGCCACGAGCTCTAACGGTGAAGGAAAACAAAAGTTTGTGAATCAATTCAAAGACGTATTTACAGTTGTGCTTGATTAACGGTGATAGACTCGCCATTATGTCTTAATATATATAAATTACGTGTCACGTTGTTTGTCCGCGATGGACTCCTAAACTACTTTACCGATATAAATCAAATTTGCACACCGTATGCAGTTTGATCCAACTTAAAAGATAGGATAGCTTACATCTTAATTGGATCCGCTGGGTGGCGCTGCGATCATGTTTCAGGAAATTTAACTTTTTCACCCAAGCGAAGCTGGGCGGGGGACGGCTAGTTATACATATTAATATGTTAGCTTGGCACAAAACTATCACCGTCACTGAGACATGACTACAAATGTTCGAGTTTATTTTGAACGTACAATGTATGTTTCATCGCGAAGATTTTGTTCACATAGGCAGTGAATAATAAAAGCGAATCTAATTTTAAAAGTACTGCACATCACTTTGAAGAGTTATAGAATAACCGAAACAAATACTCGGTACCTACCTGTCCGTATTACCCTAATTCTGGCGGCAACACAATCGACACGCTCTGACACCTCAGTCTGAACATTCGCTTATGTCACAGTCTAAATGATGCAGTTGTACCACTACTATATTATATATACACTACTGTATGTATTACACTTGAGCTAACTTACCGTTTTGCTATAAAAAAAATTAAGAAAATATTATTGGTCCTACAATAGTCATACCTTATAACTTATCACTTGTTGTATAGCTAAGGGAAAATAACTATTGCAACATATAACAAGTTATTTACAGCACTTACATCTATGGTATCAAAAATCTAATCAAAATCGAAATTCTTTTAGTCTTTTTAAGGGACACTTTTTGAACGTCACGTACTAAATAAAAAACTACTGTTTCTAAGAAAAGAAAAACTGTTAAGAGAAGAGACTGCGTAATAAACTCACCGGTTCCCTTTTTTAGAGCCGTAGTGGCCGAGTGGATCGAGTAGTTGCGGATTTCGAATCCTGTACTGTACCAATGAGTTTTTCTGAACTTAGATACAGTGATTAGTCACACCACGAGCGTTACGGTGGAGGAAAACATCGAGAGGAAACCTGCTTACGTCTGAGAAGCAATTCAAAGCGTATGTATAGCCGTGCTTAAGTAATGGCGACGGAAACGCCATCTGCCACGTTGGCACCTAAAATGTATCTCTGGTGGAAAGCGGTGTGTGGGGGGGGTACTACCTATACACCTCTGCTTACTCTTTCGGGGACCCATATGGGACGGTGTGAGGTTATTGCTAGTCCCCTATTACGTAGGGGTTAAAAAAGATAAAATTTACAAATAAATTATCTGCATGTTTGCCGATGTTGTACAACGTTGTAAGTGTAGGTAAAATATTATCTGATTGGTAATATTTCACTTCAATAATACATACATATCATCACGCCGAGTCCCTAACGGGGTAGGCAGAGTGTATAGAGCGCCAGTTCTCACTTCAATAATGTTGTATTATAATTAAACAGACTTTCTACATAATGTATGTAATACATAACTATAGTAAAAATACTATACTACATCTACACGTAGAAAGGAAAAAATACCATTCGTTGAAAGACTGTATTATTTAGACTGTGACCAGCTTCGTCCGTGCATACTGATGGTGTTTCCGACAGTTCCAGGCGCGTGCAGTTAGAATACCCGGTGTAGCTAATTTCACACCTTGTTTTAATGAAAACTCTAATTCTATTAGAGACCATTCACATTCAAAACTCCACTTACATCCTATTTTGTTTTAAAAAGCTAGTTTTTCGCTGTCCCATAAGAGTACCCGACGAGATAGACAGAAGTGTTGTAGCATCTTTATCGTGTTTAAGTTTGTTTATATATATAGAGCCGTGGTGGCCGAGTGGTTCGAGCAGTTGCCTGCGACGCAAAGGTCGCAAGTTCGAATCCCGACTGTACCAATGAGTTTTTCTAAAACTTAAGTACAGTGATTAGTCACACCACGAGCTTTACGGTGAAGGAAACATCGAGAGGAAACCTGCATACGTCTGAGAAGCAATTCAAAGGCGTATGTATAGTCGTGCTTGAGTAACGGCGATGGACTCGCCATCTGTCACGTTGGCACCTAATATACCTATGGCGGAAAGTGGGTGTGTGGGTATTACCTATACACCTCTGCCTACCCCTTCGGGGACCCTTGTAGGAAGGCGTGAGGATATATTATTATATTATATAAGTTTGTTTATTGGTTGAAAGTATATAAGATCTCTTGAAAAACAACCAAGACAAGCGCCACTTTAATCAATAACTGATATTATAAAGCTGCGTTTGAGAGAACAGTATGTTTTTACTTGATCTCAAGATCTACCAATCTTTGAAAAAATATTTGTGTTTTAATTAGTCGTGTATTCGAATACAAGGGACCGAAACAGTAATAATATTAATATTTGTAAGTATAATACAGTTTAATGCGTGTGAAACCACGGAGCGCATCTAGTATGATAATGGCGGATTGACGGTGGCACAGTAAATGAGAAATGTATTTATTGGTAACAAATGTGTTTAACTATGGCAACTCCATTGGTCAAAACAGTTGCTACGAGCCCCAAAATTACTTTGTTTTTGTTCGTGCAGATTAAAGCGGAATCATTTGTAAAATGTTTGAAGCAGATGTTAGCAGGTATAAATTAAAATGTTAATTAGATAATTAGTCTCCGTTATCTTCCTTCCATTCGCATTTCAAATCTAAATGTTTTACTAATGAGGATAAAATGTGAATTGCTATTTTTTATGTGAATGGCGTGTATCTTAATTTAGGAAAGTTTTAAGATATTATACAAAATTACGTATTTTGTGATACACACTTGCGAAAATGTATTTGTAATGTTGAAAAATATTATCTGATATTTATAATGAATGCGCTATGCGTATTTGATGTTTTAATATTATACTTATTCTTGTTGTAATAATAAACGTTTGAACAAGTTTGTATCATTAGTGACGGTAATAATTTTTTGTTGCAGGTAATTTGCGTTTCTACCCACAAAAGCACGAAAAAATGTAAGTGAAAACGAAATAGGATAGGATACGTAGACACCTGTTTTACACATAATAAATGAGTTTTGGTCTTGAATGGAATCCAAGTGATTTTACATTTTTTTTGTGTATGTAAAGGTCATATACCTATAAGGGTATATACCTATTACCACTTACTCTTTGGGACCGTGCACTAATAAAATAGGGTAACCGCTTTGCATCAGGCGGTCCGCATGTTGTATGACAATATTTTTGTATAAAAAAGGCCTCTTAAACCTAACTTATGTGCTTACGTAACGAACAGTCTTTTACAATCTATCGATTTGACCTTATATTCGACTATGTTTATTGTCAGAAGCTATGCAAGTTTCCGTTTACGATATTGATTTTCATCGTTTGCCAGTAGAGAGATTGGTGTAGTTCTCACTACAAGGGCACCTGCCTACAATCTGACGATCTAGTCCTTAGGAATCTCAGGTCCATAGTCCACAATACAGGACTTGGTACAGAGAGTGTAATGCCTGCCGATCCATAAACATGGATAGTGAGACCTTATATACTTTCTACCTATATGTTATCTATGTTTAATTTTTATTCATCCATCAAAAAGATATTCGTGGAAAAGTCTTATTTTGAGAGACAGTACATCGGGCCGTGTACTGAATCATTACTCGAATCTAACCATAAAAAGAACTTATCGTAAAAGTCCCTTTTCCCGCTTAATGGACAATAAGCCCGAACCAAAACATATAAAGCTAGGTCTAAAGAAATGTGCACGATCCAATGTCGCCTCAAGATTGAAAAAACCGACCCCAAATAATGCGAAAATCGGGGCGAGCAAGGAAAACCTCGCACTTATCGCGTTGACTTAAAGTGGGCCAAATGAAATATACATCACAATATCTTAGAGAAACGCTTTATTTCAACTAGAACAGAACGCGGCTGAGTTGAGACCAATTTAATTATATTTGAACTTAAGCTTTATTAACAATGGAACATCAAATTTGACAGCTGAAAGCGAAGTGTTGTGGCAAGACAAACGATGGGGCGTCATCTACCCGCGGCGGTAACTAGTTAAAGGCTTGTGATGATACACAATAACTATTTGTTACCCTAGTTTCTTGGTGGACGAGTGGTTCAGATTATCGCCAGCAATGTTTCGAAAGCAGGTTCGTAACTAAACTGTTTGTATCAATGTTTTTTCCACAGTCTGTAATTCTAGAGCGAACTGGCGTGATGATATGTATTTATGGTATGCTAAACATGACAAAGTCCGAAACGTAACCAGTGTGTCACACACCTCCTGCCAACA
The DNA here is from genome assembly GCA_016069955.1 of Drepana arcuata. NCBI lineage: Eukaryota > Metazoa > Arthropoda > Insecta > Lepidoptera > Drepanidae > Drepana > Drepana arcuata. Next base: position 28,482 of record JACCPG010001542.1, read on the forward strand.
ATATAATTATATATAGGCACACCACACGGTTTACGGTGAAGGAAAACTGCATTCGTTTGAGAATAAATTCAGAGAAGTATGTATAGTCGTGCTTGAGTAGCGGCGATGGACTCGCCATCTGTCACTTTGGCGGAAAGTGGGTGTGTGGGTACCAATTTCCTACATACCTCTGCCTACCCCTTCGGGACCCTTGTGAGTAGGAATGAGGATATACTATTTACCAGTATAACAGAAACCCACCAGGCGTTCGGAAGAGACGAATGGTTCCAATGTCTTCAATGGTAGATTGTTCGAACTCCAAAAGTAAGTAAGTAAGTAGTAAAGTAAGTAAGGATATGGTTTTAAGCTCAATAATTATTGTATACACCTAGATGTAACCGCTGTCCAAAAACGCTACCAAGATGGCCAATAAGGCACGCCAGATCGTTAACAAGTAGTTACCACTGTAATAAAGTAAAAAAAATATTTCCCATTCTATCCCAGTCCTGCCTCCCCAGACAATATCCCTTTATGCTGACATTAGGTGAGAAAATGTTACGTTATTGTCATATAATTGATAGCGTGAGCGTGAACAGAAAATAATTTTGTCTAGAGGAATTGACCCCGTTAAGTTCGCGTACAGTGCTAAATAATTATTTAGGATGTTTGGCTTTTAACACGCAAATTGAGTGTAAATAAAGAATGAGTGTGTAGTACTCACGTTTTCTCACAGGTGTCATCCTTTTACATAAGCGTAGCGGTGTAAATTTTTAAGTAAGTGAAGCTTGTCAGCTTAGAGTACGTAGCTAAGACTAACCGTAACTAACCGTAGTATAGGTGCTAGATCGCGATGTTTTCCAACTACAGAGCTCCGTGTATTCTTTACAGTGCACAGGTGGGGTGGATACCCTCCACTAATGCAAAGTACACAGTACCCTTTCCACAAACACGCGCTGGGAATAAAATCTCAGTTTACATTACTGCTCGCAGTTCTGCTAAAGTTATCTATATATTTTATATAGCGTATCTAGTAGCGTGGCTATTGTATTATTTAAATATGCATGTGAATTTCTGACACTCAACTAGGCAACGAGCTTTTCCGTCATAGTCACGGGGGAATTTAAACATCGGAGGGTGTATACCACGGATTTTAACACGTCTGTTGGGTTTGTTCGGTACTATAAATTCGCACAGTTGATGTGTAAGCAGCTGAAACATAGCGTTTGTAACACGGTGGGTAAACAAAAGTATTTGCTGTGTGTGCCCACCCTAAAAACAAGGTAAACGCCGTCGAATACGTTTTGTTCGAGCTGCCTCAGCATATCCGAGGGCTGGCATCCGGTGTTGGGATTCAAAAATACACGCACTCATCAAAATTCATAAAAGCGCCGTGTTCTGGTAAATTCACCTATAAATCTGTAGAAGCATTTGTATTGTTATAAATTGCGAAGGAAATACATCATAAAAGCGTTAGCTGTTTGTTGTTCTGTAAATTGCCATTTAGGGAGGGTGGCGAGGATGACAAGCGGCAATGCGAAATATACCTACAATATATAATACAATAAAAATAGTATAGCATCTTAACTTACACCTTTAAATAATTATTGTTGTATTCACAGTTTGTAGACCACATACTTGTCTCACACAAAAGTCACTTAGCACTTGACTTGAATATATCTAGCTGTATAAAAACGTGATTTCCCCATTCTCAGTAAAAGCACACTTGTTACGTAGATTTATTTTCTTAGCAGCACAACGAATCACTTTCTGACTCGAAGGACCATCTTCAATTCAACTACACAACAACCTAGTCAAGTGTCAACAGTAAGCAAATCAATAAAAAAACGTAATTTCCCAAAAGAAGGACCATAATAGAAAGAAAAAACAACAGGGTTATACACAGTGGAACGAAACTATAGTGCGTTCTTATTCGGCACTGGCGACATCTAGTGATAAATAAGTAAAGCATTTGTAAGATTTGATACTTGCTGTTAAGAGGATAGCTGTTGTGTTACAATGTGCTCCGAGTCCTTTACAAGGGCCTCGATACTTGGGTGTCGCTTTGAAGGTTGTTAGAGACTTTGGAGCAAAGTTGGCCACTTAACATCCCTTGGGCCATCTGTTCGTTTGACGACGTTGATAATTACTGTTTACTGTGCTTAAATATTTTAGATTGCTTTCAAACTCAATTTAGACATTACATTAGATTTTTTTTAAGCTGTAATTCCATAAGATTTTACATAATATATGATCATGGCAGCCAGTTTTTTTAGATTTATAGACCTTTTTCTTCATTCTCTATTTATTTTATATATATCGAAAGGGTAGCTTTGAGCTGTAGGCGCATCCCAAAACTTATAAATACAAACCTAGAACAAATTAAATTCAAGCGCCATCGATGTATTATTTAACTATATTGACTCCGGGAACTCTGGTCCGTGCGGCCAGTTGTCTGCCTAATAACCTAAGTGCTCTTACTTTGAACTTATGTAAGGGTGCTTAATGATTCCCAAGTAAGGGCACTATACATTCAAAATAAGGGACACAGGGAACACTAATATAAAACTACAATTGAAAACGGAAGAGAACGTTATCCAGCATTTATTTTAGTACAATTTATCAATTATTAATTTCGAAGGACGACGATGCAGGTCAATAGAAGATTGTATTTACCACACTATAACATGTTAAAAATATTTTTATTGATGATTAGATGACAATAAAATAATCGAAAAATTATATTACATGATAAAAAATTAAGAGCCGGGCCGAGTGGTTCGAGCAGATGCCTGTAAAACATAGTTTGCAAGTTCGAATCCCGACTGTAAAAATACTCTTTTTTTAATTTATGTACAGAGATAAGTCACACAACGAGCTTCACGGTGAAGGAAAACATCGAGAGGAAACCTGCATACGGATTCCTGCATATGGAATCGATATCTGTCACGTTGGCATCTAAAACATATATGCGAAAAGTGGGTGTATATGTACCACTTACATACCTCTGCCGACCCTTTCGGAGACGTGGTTTTGTTTGGGAACCCAATATATATATTATTATTCAATAAGTCATGAAACGATACAGTCATAATCAGATATAAGGCCGAAGGAAATGAACCTATACGGGGACGGCCACATAAAGTTTTATGTTACATTGCCATTGTATATTGCCTCTTAAACTGAGCTATAAAATCATGGAGTCACGCAAAGGAGTCCCATGACTCGTGGCCGAATTTCTCACGTCGTTAAGTGGATAGTTTTCCAGCTGTGTGAACTTTGCTACTTTTCTTTGCATATTCCAACGTAATGTAGCTCTTCTTCATTGTAATAGGCGCCCTCAGGGATCCTCAGCAATGCGCAAGAGCTTCAAGCTTACACATACGCTACGAGTAGCAGTGTGGTTCGTGATGTTATGATGAGTTGAAATGAATGAAATGAGTTTTTCATCTAACGATACGAACCGAATTCCCGTCTCCTAAAATTTTGATAAGAACGAAGTATTTCTACCACATTCTATAATTATGCCTAGAACTAATTTGAAATTACAGGAGTGGTTCTTGATTATCCTTATATGTAGGTATTCTAGCAAAGCCCCGGTTTCGCACGATTAGTAGAGTATATTTTGCCTACATGTGCCTTCTTTTGCATCAGCCTATTTTAATCAATTCAATCAATCTTAAAGACCTATCGTCTTAAGCCTTCCTCATGAATAAATTATGAAATCATAAATTGTTTAATTCTATATATTAGTAAATACCGCACGAAAATACGTTCAGTTGATAAAGCAGTAATTTTTTAGTTCATCGCGACCAGACAGACCCGGCGGGGTCTTTGTTTTATAATATGTAGTGATAAACGAGTCAAGCCACATTATATTTGTTTGCTCAACAATCAGCTGTCAAAATTGACTTGAAGCAATTAGGGGCGGTGCTGCAAAAGCGATTAAAGTAAAACTTTGTTGTTTATGTCAGCCGTGGACTCGACGAAATGTCATTCTAAAGACGATTAATCAAGGGCGCTTTGTTTCTCAGCATGCAAACAGCTCATAAATAGTTCGTTAGGGGATGACTAAAGAATATTAATATATATATACATATATATATTTTTACTTTGTCTATGTATATTCCTTCTTAGCCACAGTTTTGCCTGGGATGGGACAATCGCAGATGTTCTAGTCCTTCGACACCGAAACCAGTTTGTCGTAGGTCGGGTTGAACTGCATAGCCCAAGTTCGGTGTGCTCGCGGAAGATGTTTTGCACGGAGTAGTCTTCCACCAGTATGATGCGCACGGAGCCGTCGGCGGCCCCGTGGCCATACGCAGCCCGTCGCTGAAGAAGGTCACGAACACCGCCCAGCACTTGTGGTCCAACGTGTGCTAATGGCTGGCCCTCACGACATCAAAAATCCTGAGCTTCCCATCAGTAGACGTGGAGGCAATCAACTTGGCACTGGGCGAGAATCTATCATTGTTTGAATAGCTAGCTTTCTTTGACATTTAAACTTCACCGGTTGTTAATATGATGCCATTATATAATCCGAGTAAATAAATTGAGCATTAGTGTGCAAAATATTTTTAAACAGAATAGATATTGTATTTAAAAAATACATTTTGTTGTTGTTGTTGTTGTAGTAAGTTATTGCTATACCCGTAACAACAGGGGTACGCGCCTCAGGCGATGCTGACCCAACATTAATCTTTTCACACCCTTCTTAAAGAAACGCACGCTGTTTTCGCTTCCTCAAACCCGACCGAGGAGTTCGTTCATTTAGCCCATAGAAAGCTCTTATGTTCGTGTCCAGGGAGGCCCGCCTATCCCCGAAGGTGACCGCTTAAGAATAGAATGGACAAAGAGCCGGCCATTACCACGCGCCTTGAAATTGCAACTTGCTCGACAAAGGATTTCGCTGTCTCACGTCTATTCAATTACAGAAAGGGTCAACGGTCAAAATATATTACGTGTATCCTTTAATTTTAGTTGGTCGTTTATCCTTAACGTTCGCATAAGAAGTCATCCATTATTAGAACGTTTTGTACATATCACTAGCTTTGCTCCGCGGTTGCTTACAAACTCTCATATTTATAATATTAGTAAGACATCGAACAAGAATTAATTTCTATATAGCCACGAAATTTATCCCAGATCCCTCCTACATGCTACAAAAAATTTAAAATTCACCCAGGGGATGTTAGTGAGCAAAAATCCCACTAAACCCGACCTACTCCTGGGAGTAGGTCGGAGGAAGTAGGAGGCAAAACTACTGTTCTGGAACAGTAGTTTTGCCTAGCGTATACTTACGTTGTTACTTACGAAAGTATACTTATTTGCAAAATTGAAAAGTATAAAAATAAATTGTTCATGATAAACTAAAGTTGCCTGCCATACCCACTTGAAAAGGGTGCGTCATGTTATTTTAGATGAGCTCTTTGTGTCATCCGCTATGAAATACGAAACCTTAAAAGATAAATATTCAATATTTCCAACATTTAATTTCGGAATAATTTTCAAGTTACAAGAATTGAAAGATATTTTCGAGGGAAAGTCATCTTGTTACACGGTTGGAACACGACTTTGGGGCTTCGTTCTGTTCCTGGTTCTGTCTTTATAACGTCCAACATTTGTGCGCTGGGAAATATATTCGAGGATGAAAGTCTTTGTTCGCTGAAAGGCAAACGTTTCTAAAAAGCTTTTGCGGGAGGGCAGGCTATGATATCCGGTACGCGGGTGTGTTCGATTGATTCGGCAACGGATGACATATGTATAAATAAATCTCTAAATTACCAATACCACGCTTTCATTTGTTTCACTGGGGCCTAGCGAATATTCATTGCAGTATCTACATTGTTTTTATTTACCTGCGTGGCTTGTACCTTATACTGATAATTCCTGTCAACCTATATATATATATATAGTTAGTGTATGTTAGGTATACTGCTGAAACCACTCGTCCGCTGGGATGTCTACATATATATATATATATATAGACAGAGAGACATCCCAGCGGACGAGTGGTTTCAGCAGTTACTGCAACACAAAAATTGCAATCCCGGCTGTATTATTGAAGAAACCTGCACGCGGTTTAGAAGATATGTTAAGACTGTTTAGTGCTTGAGAAATGATGAGCTTGCCATCTGACATGTTGGTGCATGTCATAATCTCACGCCTTACAAAAGGGTCCCCGAGGGGGAAGGCAGAGGTGTAAAGGGATATATCTTAGTTGTTAACGTGACAGATGGCAAGTTCGTCGTCGTTACTCAATTATACAAACCCCTTTGATTTTCTTCTCAAGCGTATGCAGGTTTCCTCTCGATGTTTTCCTTCACCGTAAAGCTCGTTACTAACCAATGTACTTAAGTTCTGTAGCTCAGATAGTATATTATATACTTAAATACATGAGACATCCATGACAGCTTAAACACAAATATCCATCCTAGCCGGAATCGAACTAGCAACCCAAAGATAGCATCTCCGACCACTAGAACAGACGACCGTCTATAAACATTGATATTAGACGTCCAACTTTGAATAGCGACGAGAGCGTCTCTAGAAGCAGAGAAACTATTTCTAGCTTCCAGATTAACTTTTTTTCCTTTTAAAACTTTCTCTGCCTTCTACTTCAGTGAGTTAAAATTGCATAACAACATAATAAATAATATATCCTCACACCTTCCCACAAGGGTCCCCGAAGGGGTAGGCAGAGGTGTATAGGTAATACCCACACACCCACATTCCGCCAGAGGTATAATAGGTGCCAAAGTGACAGATGGCGAGTCTATTAAAAAAATACTATAAACATTTTGCATAATTTGGCTTGACAGTAACTTACTACAAAAATACTACTAGTACTAATACTACTAAAGTACCTTATTTTAAATTTTGGCAACCTGATAGATCGAAGCTATAATTAGAACATTTAGACATACATTTGAAATCTAAGTAGGTTTCAAATGTATGTCTAAATTTTTGTCAATCAACTTCTATTAAGAAATACCTTTTTTAATTAAACAACAGAAATCCTTTTAATAAAGTACCCATTTATATGGACTGGCTACTAATTGGTATAATAGATATTGTAGGATAGTAGTTACGGCCAATGGCCTAATGACAAAAGCGTCCGCCATTTGAGCAGGTTCTCGTATCAAGAGCTATTATCTAAGCAGTACCTCATTATATAATATAATATAATATATCCTCACGCCTTCCCACAAGGGTCCCCGAAGGGGTAGGCAGAGGTGTATAGGTAATACCCACACACCCACTTTCCGCCAGAGGTATATTACGTGCCAACGTGACAGATGGCGAGTCCATCGCCGTTACTCGAGCACGACTATACATACGCCTTTGAATCTCTTCTCAGACGTATGCAGGTTTCCTCTCGATGTTTTCCTTCACCGTAAAGCTCATGGTGTGACTATTCACTGTACTTAAGTTCAGAAAAACTCATTGGTACAGGCGGGATTCGAACTTGCGACCTTTGCATCGCAGGCAACTGCTCGAACCACTCGGCCACCACGGCTATTTATACTCCTCATTGAGCCTCGTATAGTGAGGTCTTTGTTACCTTGGCTTCCGATAGCTTAATATCTTGGGCATATAAAAAACAAACACTGACACAAAAGCGTAGATACCTATCATGATATTGTGTCTTGAAGAAAACGCAGAAGACCACCTAATTTAAATATATCGAACAATGTTTTTCAATCTTTTTGCATTACAGGCTGTGCATACTATATTGAACCATAATCAAATATTTGAAAACCGAATATTCGCACGATTCAAATGTATTTTTTCCTGTTATTTGTTTAATATTTTACGAGCTGCATGATATTGCGCTCATAATACTTCTCAGTTTGAAATCGAATAGCCAAGAGAAAATATCCACCCAGATTTATTTCAAACAACATTTCGATTGCAAAATTCTAGAGCATTGGGAGGGGTTAGATTAGATTTATGAGCTTCAATAAAAAACGTGCTGAAGTTTTAATAAAATGTGGTACTTGGTCGTGTTGATACAAGTATTCATATGTAGTTTGGAGTATGTGGAATCGAAGAATAAGGAGTCGGATGGGGACAGTGACTTTGGTGCAAGTCTCATTACTTCAATGAGGAACGATGCTAACCTAGACCTGCCCGTTGACGAGGAGTACGAAGATCTACGAGCTGAGCTCCTGGCCTACCACACCGCCCTTGCTTCGCTTACGTCGCAATCACGCAGTCAGTAAAATGTTAATCTTAGTTTTAATTCACCGTGATAACGCCGTACTCAAACCATATTTAAGTAACCCCATATCTAGAGGGTTTACGTAATCAAAAAAATAAGTGTCGCATCGCCTTGCCTATACACTGAGCTCCTAACACTAAATTCGAAAACATATCACCTTTAGTGTACGTTTTTTCTATGACACGGGTGGCAAACATGAATTTGGTCCACCTGAGGGTAAGAGGTAACCGCCGCCTATGGACGCCTGCAACACCAGGGGTATCGTCTGCTTGCTACCGACCCTTAGTTCGGAAAACCTTATACAAGCTGGCTTCTTTTTTCTAAATGCATTTGTCTTCCATTATGAATTATAGTAAACCTAGCTGTCCCGTTTAGCTTCATTTGGGAGCAAACAATAAAAAATGAACACAGCACCTATCGAGTCCAATTGTGAAGAATTTTTTTGTGTGGAGCCCCCACACAAAAAAAAACATAAGGCCAGTCGTGCCTAACGGGCGACGATGTTTTTTTATATTATACAAGGAAAAGATAAAAAAAATACACGTGACAATCATAATATACCTATCGCTCTGAATGAGGTACCCACGATACCTTGTCACGGTGGTATATCTGTAAAAAGCAAAGTAAAGAGCCCAATAAACTTAATTCAACGGTTCTAGGGTCGATGGTATCAACATCTTGCTGGGAGCTCGGGGGTATTTGTATCGATCACAAGCTATGCAGTTCCAATAGGTATTTGACTGAAATTCCCGGCTGCAAGGACAAATTGCAAGTTTGTTGCTTCGGCTGGAACAAATATGAAGTCAGAGACCATAGAGCAATGGGCCTGGATAACCTTGCATTGCCCTGGAAGAGTATACATCAAGACTTCGGTGGTACAGGACTAAAAAAGGTAGAACCACCAAAAAATCGCATAAAGAAAAAAAAGCGGAATAAAATAAATCCAGATTCTAAGAGCAGGAAAGCAGTAGCGTTTATCGTTAGAAGTAATAAATAAATTTACCTAAAAAGAAGTAGTTTTATGTCCGATTTATACTCTACTGTTTGTACTCCCATACAAACATATTTTGAATATCGATAAAGCTAGCAATTTCAAGGATACCCTTTAAATTCAAAGACTTTGCATTCATTAACAAGGAAAGTAAAACCAACTTCACGGTTTGGAATTTTTCAATGGTCAATTTGAAATCTACCAATTTCCAGCCAATATTATAAACCTATCAACTTTAGTTGCTTGTGTTTGTGCTGCCAACATGCTAATTCCGGAAATCATTGTAACAGTTGTAATAAATTATGTTGCTGGTTACGATTTAAGAACTGCAACTACGATGGATCTCCCACCATTGGTACCCAATAATTTTAAAGATGTATTCCTACCCGGAAGTAACGGGAAGCCTACCCTAGGTTAGTAGGTAATGATTTTTATCTGTAACAAGCCTACTGCCACGTCTGCCTAACCCTTCGGGGACACTTGTGGGAAGGAGTGAGGATAAATATAAATGCGAAAGTTTGTGAGGATGTTTGTATCCCCTACACGCAAAAACTACTGAACAGAATTTAATGAAATTCGGCGCAAGGATATATTATTAGCTGGATTAAAACATAGAATATATTTCATAGCTGGAAATAAATCAGAAAATAATCTATGAACAAACGAGGGTGCGACCGCGAGGCACAACTAGTAATACACATATTGCCTTGCATCGTCATGAACATCGGTCGGACAACAACAAAGGTCGGAAATAATAAATCATGAAATAACACCAAAGCACCATTAGACGCTGAAAAACGGCTGTCAACATTCAATGTTTATTTACGAATGTCGCCGAACTCGATCTCAATCGATTCGTCAAATTACTTATTTATTACAATGCCTGAACAAGTTTCGACTCGTGCCAGCCGTTGTCATTTATCGAGCCCAAGCTAGCATTGATTAAACAATACCTACTGTACATTTTGGGACTAGCTATCCGCATTTTTATTAGGGTTCCGTAGTAAACTATGAACCCTGACATTTCGCCATATCCGTCTGTCGGTCCGTCCATCCGCGGGTTAGCTCGGAGATGCTTGGTACAAAGCTGTAATTTGGCATGGTAGTACATATTACCAGAGCCAAATTTTTTTTCGATAAAAAGTTTCGAAGTAAAAAAATATACTTCATTAGTAGATTTTTTTCTGGAAAAAAGTACAATCCAGCAATAATTAATCTATCTTCCAAATTTCATCAAAATTCTTTCAGTACTTTTTTCGTAGAAAAGGATTATATTACAAACTTTCACTTACATAATATTCAAGATAATGCTAATGCTAGGGACGACACAAAGTACCTGCTGGGCGCGGGGTGGTATATGCGTCAAGGTCCGCGATTGTCAAAGCTTCAGGATGGAAGTCGGCGTTGCGGGATGCTCCTCATCATTCAAAGTCTGCTGCAAATTCAAGCTACAACCTCCCTCAGTTGGTCTCCATAGAAAACGAAACGACTTTCATTTTCTGATCTCCAATATACAAGAGTTAGATGGAGATTCTGTAGAAGAAATTGGAGAAAAGAATGCCTATCTATTACAACAACACATTTCATAGACAACTGGCGTTTATATTCCATTCCACCCATATAGCACCCTTGCAATAACACTAACAAATCGATTAAACGTATTTACGCTATGAATCCAATATTATTGGAGCTAGTATTCAATTAGAATTAAATTGTTTCCATATATTACCATAATGTTCAGTAACATTGGTCCAAAGTAAGCAAAGCCGCGAGCTCTTCAAATAATAAGGTCTCTCATTTCAAAGATGGCCCGTTTAATTTGAATGCGTGCCAATTTAGTTTACCTCTGTAGTGAGCCCTGGTTTCAACGCTCGCGACAGGCTTCGCTGTTGGTTTATGTGGAACACAAACTTAACCGCAAAACTACTAGATGACGTCATAGTTTATGTACTCCTAGCCATTTATTTAATAGTATCCCGTGTAAAAGTTGAAGGCCTTCAGGTAGAGCAAGCTCTATAGATAGTGTTTTATGGTTCTCTGCGACTCTAGATATCTATAGTATGTATGTATAGTTTTGACTTTAAACTAAAAAAGGGGTTATCAATTTGATACGTATGAATGTAATATAACATACATAAATACATATGATCAATCCGAGTCCCAAACGGGTAGACAGAGGGTATAGAGCGCCAGTTCTTTCTAGACCTCTTTCGCTACGTTCACATTCATCAGTCTCTTCATACATGCCCGTCGGTTTCGAGTACTCTTGACTTACCCGTCTCAAGGACGGGCATAATGTAATATTATTAGAAGTATATTCCATCTATTCCAAACCAGTATACATATAGGCGTGCAGATGTATCTGTTGGTAACTTTAGTTTTTATTAAGTAATCAATCGTTCAATAATCCTATTTGAATAAAATATGTTGATTTTGACATTTAACCGCATCTATTAATCAGATTCAATAAGTTAGGTACATACTTACCATATTTTCTTTTATGCAGGCCCGCCTGATAGTAAGTGGTAAGCGGTGGTAAGCGGTAAATGATTAAAATATGTGCTGGCTCTGAGATCAAATAGATTTTACTCTAGCCTTTTTCGTACCTACTTTTGGTCAGTGTCGTGTTTTTATATGAAAATATTCTTTCATATTTTTTAGTCCATTTCATTACCATTCATACTTTTTCTATTACTATTAATCGAAAATCATCAGTGAATTTGCGTCAATCAACTTAATCCGATGATAATCATGTCTAATCCATTGTGGTTACGAATTGATACAACAAAACATAGCCATAGCATAATGTAAGGCTTGACATTGATATTTGTAGTTTTGTAAGGTTTGTGTTTCAGAAATTATAATTACAAACTTATTCCGAAGTCATCGTGCATTTTATGATTCACTCTCGACTTGATGTTTTTTTTATTACTACCCGGGGTATTTTATCTTATACTCAAGGATTCTTTACTGCAGTACTGTAATTTTTAATGCATATTCAAACTTTTTATGTATTCTCTCTGATAAAAACAAATAAAAAAAAAGAAATAAATTTAATGAATTGGTACACAATCAGTTAGGGGACCACTTGCCTTCGAATATACCTTCCCGAAAGATAGCCGTGCATTCTACTTTCACCGCAGATACATTTTTTACCATTCCCGACTGTCCCAATGAGTTTTTCTGAACTTAAGTACAGTGATTAGTCACACCACGAGCTTTACGGTGAAGAAAACATCGAGAGGAAACCTGCATACATCTGAGAATAAATTCAAAGGCGTATGTATAGTCGTGCTTGAGTAACGGCGATGGACTCACCATCTGTCATGTTTGCACCTAAAATATATCTCTGGCGGAAAGTGGGTGTATGGCTACTACCAATACACCCCTGCCTACCCTTCGAGGACCCTTGTGGGAAGGCGTGAGGATTTATTATTTATACTAAAGTATCAAGAAAAACCCATTTGCCGAGCCTCAAACCTGCAATCATATAACAGTAGGTAGTCTACTTACTTTAACCACTCCCTCAAAATAGAAAACCATGTCATTGCTGAAAATTGTCAAATAGGTGACTATGTGATGTGAAGTATTACATAATTTAACTGCTGCACACCAAGAATGTATTTCCCGGTGAATTCGTGATCAAAATTAAAGCTTCAAACACGTACCGCAGTAAGCACATTGAAATCGCTCTACCCATATCAACCAACTTTAAATCCTGTAAAAAGAATTCAAAGATCGAACAAAATACCATTATAAAAGTACAGGGCCCTTTAATCCGCTTAGATTCCTTTAAAATTCAATCAATCTTTTCAATCACATCGGAATCATGCGGAATTAGAACTGAAATGGGGCGGATAAAATGTAGGGCCGCCCAGCGCAGACCGCCCACGGCGTTATTATATTGTTGAAGCGCTGGGAAATGTTTATTTTAAATCAAGCTCTGTGTTTTTATTCATTCTAAAAATACGAGTTATTCGTCCAAAGCTAATACATAATAAATCATTGAAATGCAAATACCTAGTTATTTAACTAAATCTGTTTTTGTTAAAAAAAATAATGTTAAATTTCTAAAAATTGTCTCATCAAGCAGATTCCTTAGACACGACACATATAAAAAATAGCATAGGTGTCACTTGTGTAAAGTTTTATATAATTTTTAGGTTTTTCTGGCATAAAACATACCCATGTGTTAGACATTTCAACAGCCAATCCTACATTGAGTCCGTTAGGAGATATTTTTGCTTAATATTATATTACTGGGATAATCAGTTGTCAGATATATTTATTTAAAAATGTTTCGAAAGTGTCAAATGCCTTGAAAACGAGATGAAAAAACTCGTTCCTACTTTAAATTAATTATTTAAGTATAGAATGTCTTGGTGGTCTAGGTTTTTAATAACTTTTGAGTAATTGCAATCATTTTTTTATACTGTAGTGTATTTTACTAATGGAAAAATTTATATTAATTATTATATGTCAAGCTTAGCTGCGGCAAAACCTCATTAAATACAAAATAAAAAATATATATCTATAAATAATAAAAAACCTGTCTGCCATTTGCTGCATGCTGTGAGCCATTTATATATAAGCAATATAACTAATCAGTTTAATCGATTCTAAAAATTAAAAATTAATTCTTTACTAATTCTTAGAATACGAAATCAAAATCAAAATATATTATTAATATATTATTTCAATAATTAATAGTTGGAAGCTTTTTGATAAAATAACATTACAAGACAACAATTTTCAGACTCGTAAAATTACCCCATCTCAAGAGTGAAACGTGGAATCTTATTAATTTAGAAATGGCAAGGCCTATCAGTTGGGTCAGTCATTATCAGGTTAGTGGGCAACCCAATAATACGGACCCGGTCATAATCATTACCTTATTCCATAATAGCCAGTGGGGTTAGTAATATGGCATCAATATACATTAATGTATATTCGTATGCGTTATTCCATCAGTACGATAACTACGTGTTTTATGGTGATGCTCTTACGGCTGAAGCACTCCAATAGTTTATTGTTGGTGTAAATGTGTTTATACTCTATAACTTTTCACTAATACTGTGTATGTGGTATGTGTGTATATAGTTTGATAAACAGTCTTAAAAATCCACTGTAAAGTTTTTAAAAATAATCATAAAAAAGTAAAGATTATCTTGGCGGTGTCTGAAGCGATTCCTTTCATTTGTGTGGCGCAAATCTCTTTGACCTAGCATTAAATCTATATATATATATATATATATATATATATATATATATATATATTATGTTGGTTTGTGTACGCTTCAAAAACTCAAAAAGTTCTGCACCGATCGAGCTGAAATTTTAGCATCATATCATCATATTTTTTTTGCATCACTCACATATCCACAGCGAAGCGTGGCAGGGTGCAGCTAGTTATATATGAATATGGAATATACGTGATATGCGTAATACGTGTACATTACAATTACAAAACAAATAGTTCAGTTTTTAACTTTGTTTTGACGAACTTTGACCTTGTCATACGTGGATCCATAGCTGAATGATCTTAGTATATATACTTTTCCTGCTAGTTTTCGGTCTTAAAATAAAAAAATACTAAATTATATCTGTATAAGAATTGTATTAAAAATGTCCTCTAATATCAAGAAGGCGCGTGGTCCCAAGACGAAATACATGTCACCATGTTAATGGAAATGTGTCGAGACACTTTTATTTTGGGACTTTGAGCTGTAATCTTCTTTGCATAAATAAATCATACACACGCGCGTTTTACAAACATTTATCACGTTGGATTCTCGTAATGGCAATTGAATCTGCTTTCATTTCATCAAACATTGTGGATTGTTCTACATATTACTTTAAATGTAATATCATATTAGTGTAATCATCATCACCATCATATCATTACGCCGAGTCCCTAACGGGGTAGGCAGAGGGTATAGAGCGCCAGTTCTCTCTAGACTTACAGCTTTCGCTTCGTCCACATTCATCAGTCTCTTCATACATGCTCGTGGGGTTACAATTGCATGTTTACTGCGGGTTTATTACAATTTCATCTTATTTGTTATATTATTACTATTATATATAATGTCGGTCAGGCGCCATTGTTTTCCACAATGCCTTAGATTCTCTACTTTCAACCTCGTCCAGCATTTTATTAGTTCCATACCGTATACCGTACATATTCTCCGCAAATAGGTGGAGCATCTGCTGAAATTACAGCATTAGTGATTTATTTGTAATACCACAGTCAATAAGGCCCAAGTGAAATTACTGCGGAGCATCCCTGGGGTTGTGTAATAAATTGTTCAATAGGCAGGTTAATTAGACAATTTCTCCAAATGGCACCACGTAAATCGAATAGCCTTTCGCGCAAATTGCTCGAAGAAACCGTTTCTTCGGAAAACAAATGAATTCTTAACAGCTTAGCGATAGTAATCGTAAAACAACGAACGTACTAGAGTATTGGTATTTCGAACGGAATCCAACAACGTTGTATTTAAGCCAACTTATTGCTTATCATCACATTGTGGGATTTACATAAATGTTCTGCGAATCGTGGCTATGATCCGATTCTGAAGACTATAATCTTTTATATTCAAGACCAATCCACACTTCCTTTATCTCTTCTTTTTTATACCTTTATCTTCCCGTATGGGCCTCTGAAAGGAGGTCTTTTTCATGTTTATATAGGTGCAAACGTGAAATATGTCGAGTCTGCCATCGTCTCTTGGACGTGATTATCATGGAAGTTATTAATAATTCTGACATTATCATATACCTATTTGCGTAGTTTTTTTTACAACGTTATTACTACCAATGTCTATGCAATTACTCTCAAAAGTTATTTGTGGTTATCATAAGGCGAGTTTATAAAGATTCATTGTAAGCTTACAGACGTGAGGGGTATCCATCAAATGTGTGGGTCAGTTTGAAAGGTACCAGTGAAGGTTTTAAAAATATTCATAAAAACGAATACTCATTTCTCCAAAAGACGTAAACCGACAATCATTGCTTCACATTATAGATGGGTACTTAGGAAAAGAGGCTTTTTTGTTCGACTCGAAGCAAATTAGAGCGAACAGAGCGATGGTTTTTTAGCTTTACGATGGAAGTTTGAACGGAAGCTTATACAGGCAGCGAGTGCGCCGCGCCCTCGGTATTCCGCCCGCTTGTCGCTTCGTATGCAAATACTGAACACTACAATACATTTTACTGTTTGCATTCCAGCTAATTGCTTTTCCTTTCAACGCCACCCTAACAATCAACCGCTTATTTCTTTGTGCTCTAGACACCTACTCAACACAGCTAACTGCGCTTTTCCAGGGTTAAATTCAATTCCCTTGATTGAGCCTTGTATTTATCTATAAGGCTCGATAGATACAATTTTTCATTCAGTACTTCTTTTTGTAGACTTAAGCCTCGATGGTGCAAAGTGAGCAAAGTATCCTAAAAAATGTGGCAGCTGAAAGGCTCTGCTCCTTGTAGTTTTTGTTTCTACAAAGACACTGGTTTCCAATACCATATGGAATGGCTGTATTGTCTATTCCAATAAACATCTCTGGTATATCCTCCACTTGTTTCGACTATAAACATAAATTTAGAAGCCTACGTAATAGATATATGAATTTATTCACAGGCCTATTGGTGGTTTCATCACGATGTTTTCCTGGAGCTAGACGGAAGGCGAGTTTCGCCTTATGAGATACCGTGATAGTTCAATTCGGATTGTAAATTACCAAAATATTTAATTTCATTCATAAATCCCTCACGGCATAGACAGAGAGGATACCATAAAGTGTCTATAAGAAGGGTCAGAGAAATCCCAAGATACGAGTACTAAATTGGTCAATCATTTAACATAAATTGTATATATCATCAAGGTACAGGAACGTATATTCTTTTGCAGCTACTACTACTACGCAAATTGCAACACTTAGAGAATAGAACTTAAAATTAGTCTTTGATAGTGTTTCTGAACTAACATTTGGGAGACACTAAGCGTAAGAGCGTGAATGAATACAATCAAAGTTGTGTCATGGCGAGTGATGGGTCTTTCCAAACACGATTAGTTATTAAAGTGCGCGGTGCGGAGTAACGTCAAACGGCACTGCACTCCGGCAAGGCAGAGTTCTCAGTTTTCATCATTTCCATGCCCACCGACATGGGTAAGTCCATAAAACACGAAAAAAGCTACGCACTTCTTATCTTAC
The DNA here is from genome assembly GCA_016069955.1 of Drepana arcuata. Taxonomy (NCBI): domain Eukaryota; kingdom Metazoa; phylum Arthropoda; class Insecta; order Lepidoptera; family Drepanidae; genus Drepana; species Drepana arcuata. The sequence goes on from JACCPG010001542.1 coordinate 45,883, forward strand.
ACTGTGACCCCCTTCCGAAACGTTCGAGTATTCGCCTGTCTAAAATAATATTTTACCGTGGCAATGTAGCAAAGGGCCTCATGGACGCAATGGGTATCGTGATTTGCTCGTTAGCAACAAAATGTCGACGTTATTAACTTTTATTATTTTGCTCTTCAACACTTAGTGAGAATACAATCGCTTAGTTTTATTATAATAGCGCCCATTTCAAGCTTTTAATTTCTGAAATGGAACGTTGGCGAGGAACGCGATTATTATTGAATTTATAAGCATTACAATATTGGAGTTGTATTACATGATAGCGGTTTCCCAGTGTGTCAAGATCAGCAAATCTATTAACCAAACATAAACTGTCGAGTCTTTTACACTCATAACACCTACAATTTTGGTTATTTTACTGTTTAGGGGTAATCTAAAGAAGTGACGGGATATGATAGTGATGTGTCATCATCAGTTCTTGCTCCCGCTGTGCCAGTGAAGCTATCGCCCTTCTTCAGTCATATTTTAAATGAAACAATCTAAAATGAAATAAAGCAATTAACGTTTTCGGCTACGAAGGGGAATAACCACTACTCACTATATCATAGCTTGATGAGCACTGCTTTTTCCTCTTTGAAAGTTATAATATCAAGCAGGTGGAGCCTAATTGGCTGTATCAACAACATCCATACAAGTTGCTTCTTAGATAGAGTAACTTTTGCCCCCGCCCAGCGTCAAAGACCGCAGTGTTGCGGCTTGCACTTCGAGGTAAGCCTTCGCCTGCTCAAACGACAGTTCATGCTCCGTAGCTTCATTGAACATAATCGGCTCATAAATTTACTATTTCAGAGCTTCAACTTTGTATATTTACATAATATAATGTCTAAAAAGCTTCTTAGTCTATGAGAACTTTCGTAAAATGAACGCTTATTATGCTCAAAACTTTTTTGTTTATTTGACTACACCAAGTGAGTATATATTTTAAATTTCATTTCTTTATATCGCTATTTATTATAGTGTCATGGAGGCGTAGTGATTTATGAATTCATCGCATTCTGTATCAATAGCTTTTTCTAATCAAGATTTAACCAACATCTCAATGCTGCTTCCACATCCAAAATTATACCAACTTAATTTTGTGCGACTAATCCGGTTAAGAGTCTACCTAAAATGAAGGTATATAATACTAGCATCATTTGGATGTTTCCATACGGTATATTCAGCGGTACATTAAGATTCAGCTGATCGTAGCTGAAATTAAATTCAATTAGATTGCGCTCAGCGGTAAATATACCTATATTAGCTGTTATTTTGCATGAATTTTAGACATCGTTATAATGTCATTATCTACCTTACTTTATGCAAACAGGCTCTTTTAAAAGTCAACAGCATTATAAGAATAATAATAATATCGGGCTGTTGAGATGCTTCAAGAAGGTTGAAGATAACTAAGTTATTCATCTGGCACGACCTCGTCATATCCTTTGCAAGAAGAATTTATATTAAATTCGTAAACGCAACGAATACAATGCTTTATATAACGTCAAGACTAGCTTATTTATGAGAAAGAGCTATCAAACATGGCTAAACACAAATATTATAGGGCTAGGAGGCTAGGCCTCTAGGAGTACGTTTTACGCATACAGATCTCTTTGGCTTCGACCAAATTCAACTTTCTTTCAAATTCGTCTTTATAGAACACGATGATAGCTAATCTCGAGTTTTTATAACATTCCCAACCTGGTGTGCCAGTCGATTTGATCTAATTTTTTATTGTAATTTGTACACTCGAATATCAACCTTGTGTAGGAAGGTGTGGGGTTCACAATCGCTTGTATTAAGTATTTACGCCACCTTTTGCGTATCCTAAAAAGATCTTAGTACTAATGAGCCAATGGAACAATTTTCGTGTCAAATTATTCTAACGTGTAAATCCAGGGATTTAAGAGCTCAACAAAGTCACAGTTGTGGTAAAAGTACTTAGGAGCTACCGCAAAAATCGTGTAATGTCATCAATGGACCGAACCGCGCCGCTGAACAAATTCTATTGTATTACATTCAACCAAAGAGGTTCTTAAGGAAGACATTTACAAAGCACTAAAAATACATACGGAATCGTTATTAAAAATGGAGCCGGGTCGTCCTGTATGTGATATTTACGGAAATTGGCGTAATAGAAAACTGATTCCTTTAGCCCTCGATCTTCTGTTAGAGGAAATTAAATGATGACCTCAGTCCAAGCACGTGTGGTTGAAATAGTAAAAAGAACGAATACGCGCGGGTTAAAATCCTGCTATGTAGGTGTCAATGAATTGTTGTAAATTTAAATATCTTCAGTGATTTATGCTAATTCAATAAGAAAAAGTCCCGCTGACCATCCCGTAAGCACCTTCAGTAAGTGCCTGCCGCCTGCCTCTTCTCGTTCGTCTAATATTAAAAATACGAATGTTTGTGAAGTTGAATGGATGTTTTTAGTCAATTACGCTATAATAAACATATTTAGAGACTAGCTGTGCCCGCGACTTCGTTCGCGTGGTTGTCGAAAACTAAAATGCGTCGCTTAGATAATAGTGCTATATACACGTTTCGTTCAATAAGAAGGGGGTAATGCAAGCTACGAACTAATAAAGAATTTGCGAATAAAGCACATAAATACTTTATTTAATGAGGCACTTGATTATGTTAATGCTTCTCATGTACTATGTTAGCAAATATAAAAAGGTTGTTTGGGTTTCTAACACGATAAAAAATTTAATTTGAAAAGCAATGATGAGTGAGGTCTAACCCCGCAACGGATAATGTTTGCCCTTAGACTTTGTTAATAGTCATAGCGTAACGGAGGCCAACTGGGAATTGCACACGTTTGAATCAAAAAGGAAAATAATTGGGAATACTGTTAAGATTTTGGTTTCGTTGAAGATTTGTTACTTTTAGCCGAGTGCCGGTTATTGGTCCTCCGACTTTTAAATAAATTGTGTGTATTTAGTAAATCATACGACTCTACCGCATATTTGGCGACATCTTTTTCGTTCATAACCGTGTTAATAGATGTATATTCCCTTCTTTCCCTAGAAACATTTCAATTGAGCGTTGCTGCTTGGTTGTTTTGAGGGGTTTGTGATCTCTGTGGGCTCCCCAAATATAGAGGAAATGAGCTCCAGCTGTGAGGCAACAGAACAATAGAGGCTCTCGACTAAAATTATATTAACACCTGCTTGTATGGGATATGTACCGTCATCAGATGGCATTGCAGAAATTTGTGAAATTATTTTACCACCTGCTTGCATGGGATATGTACCGTCATCAGATGGCATTGCAGAAATTTGTGAAATTATTTTACCACCTGCTTGAATGGTATATGTACCGTCATCAGAGGGCATTGCAGAAATTTGTGAAGTTATTTTACCACCTGCTTGTATGGGATATGTACCGTCATCAGATGGCATTGCAGAAGTTTGTGAAATTATTTTACCACCTGCTTGTATGGGATATGTACCGTCATCAGATGGCATTGCAGAAATTTGTGAAATTATTTTACCACCTGCTTGTATGGGATATGTACCGTCATCAGATGGCATTGCAGAAATTTGTGAAATTATTTTACTACCTGCTTGAATGGTATATGTACCGTCATCAGAGGGCATTGCAGAAATTTGTGAAATTTATTTTACCACCTGCTTGTATGGGATATGTACCGTCATCAGATGGCATTGCAGAAATTTGTGAAATTATTTTACCACCTGCTTGTATGGGATATGTACCGTCATCAGATGGCATTGCAGAAATTTGTGAAATTATTTTACTACCTGCTTGAATGGTATATGTACCGTCATCAGAGGGCATTGCAGAAATTTGTGAATTTATTTTACCACCTGCTTGTATGGGATATGTACCGTCATCAGATGGCATTGCAGAACCAGCTCTACCAGCTCTCGATCCTCGGGTTATAAGGAGTGTCTGCCTGAAGTCACTACAGAAAAGCACCCTAGCATATACATATAGAAAAAATATCGGCCAATGGGACCTCCCAATGGCCGATATTTTTTCTATATGTATGGCTTCCACAGCTTTACGGTTTGCCATCGTAATCTCGTCCCAAATTATAAGTCAGCAATCGCATAAAACCCTGGCTTTATCACTATTGCTATAGAGACACGTCGCAAACGGGGCTTTCTGGGTGCTCCAAATCGATGGGTTTTTTAAACGTTGTATGTGAAGATTTATCCTCCAGACAATGTTGCTGTTATTCCCGAGAAGACAGCGCCAATAGCAATTTTATTTTGCCTCCTAATTCGAATTTTGGTTAGCCAATGTTATTTAAATTTTTCTCAAAAAGATTTCTGAGTTCCATCGGGTGCATCTAAAAACAGTATTTCTCTCAGTGTATTTTGTACACTACATCACACTCTATCAAATATTTGACGCTGTACTGGCGTTAAATTTGATCAGACGTTTTGCAGTGTTTCTTCAAACTTTTTGGATCGTAATTTATTTCTGACGCATATTCTCTTTTACATACACACATACGATCACGTCGAGTCCCTGACGGAGTAGGCAGAGGGTATAGAGTGCCAGTTCTCTCTAGACCTCTTTCGCTTCGTCCACATTCATCAGTCTCTTCATACATGCCCGTCGGTTTCGAGTATTCTTGACGTTCCCGCCCTTGAGCGTCAAATTAATTTCATATAGGTAGTTGAAACGTGATCTTCCTATACCTCTTCTTGCACACACTTTAGCTTTGTAGGTGTATCTGTTTCGTCAATCTTTCTTTACTCATCCCTTCTATATGTCCAAACCAACATAACATGTCTTTCTTCATCTTTACAATCACGCCCTCATTCACGCCAGTTGATTTGCGAATCTTTTCATTACAGATTCGATTTAGGATAGTTACTCCGCACATTTTTCTTCTACTCATAACGATATCTTCTATGGGCAACAGAGACCAATTCTCGCTTGAGAGGGCGCAACGCTCTCGATCAGCTGATAGACTCACTTCGCGTTCCTCGATGCTCTCCTGGGAGCGCAAAGTCGCGGTCAGAGTTCTTTGCGAACTTAAGCGCGATTCCCTTTCCGTGAATATTTCAAATTCACGTGAATTCAGAGTGCCTGGTAAAGCACCGTGCCGGTCATCCAATACCGCCCTTCTTCTGATTCCGGAGACCTACATGGTCTCATCCTTTTCGCATTCCGGCTACGCGGCGAAAGTATTTTTTTTATAGAATGTATTTTCAAGGGAAATATCAATATACATACATACATATATAATTACGCCTCTTTCCGGAGGGGTAGGCAGAGATCACTTCTTTCCATTTGCTACCTTCCTTCCTTTCACATTCCTTCGATCGACACCTTCGATCCTTACATAAATATCAAACCTATAATAAATCAAATAAATTCAATCAAAACTGTCGGGTGAAAACCAACACCATAGAAATTACCGAACACCTATTTATATACAAATTTAAAAACACAACAATTCAAATCATTTGTACGTGTTGTGTTGCGATAAAAACGGGTCGAAATCACAAACTTTCGAACGAATGACACTTTTGTAACTACGAAGAAATTATATCTACCTACTCGATTCAATTTCGTTACTTCAAAATAATGACCAAACCTATGTATAAAAATTCCAGACAACCAACACCTTATTTCTAAACAATTCGGAACTCACAGCGCCATCTATCGAATATGAAAGTCAACTTTCGTTCTATTTTGGTGTTTCAAGTAACTGAATTGCGTGCGTGAGAAATTTTTAATACATATTATCTAATATCTCTTGATAGAGTGAACCGATTGCGATGAAACAAAAACTAAGTAATACCTCTAGCTGCGAACAATTATTACGCATAAAAGTTATCTACATTGGTTTCGTATATTTTACGTGATACGTGAACATGCTTGCAGACAAACAGACAAACAGACAAAAATTCCAAAAATGCTGGAAATGGGTTCTGTTGGTTATCCTTAAACACCCTAGCAAATTTTTTTTGAAATATATTCGATGTACAAAAACGATTTTTCTACAGATTTATTATATGTATAGATATATTTGGCACAGGGATAGCACTAGCTTGAAGATCACATGTACCCTTTGGGGACTCATGTGGGAAGGGAATTTTACGCCAGTGAAACCGTAGGACACGGCTTACATAGTCCGTACAATATAATTGGAGTGGTTATGTAATGTGGATTTAGAGATGAAAATTTAGGAATTTCTCGTTCATGGGCTTTATCGACGTCTAACAAGCGCCTGGGTGCAAAACGAGCAGCAATTTGAAGATTGGAGCCTTTGAGGTTCCAAAGCAAACAAAATTACACCATTGTTGTAAGAGTGGATATGCTTGTTTTTAGGTTAGTAATATAATAACAAAATAAAGCTAAATATAAAATATCTAGTATACGTAGCCGTAAACGAAGTTCATTCTACATATCTACACAAATATAAAAAGATGAATAAATTTAAATGCTCCGATCCCGAGGCCTATCCGTGACATGCTATTGCAATCATTATTCAAGAATATTTCAGGCAGAAATGTATAGGTATGTATTTACATCTGTCCCTCGCTTTTCCCTATAGGGTCCCAGTTAACCTCAATGTAATGTTTAATAAAGCTGCAGAAGTAAAGATCTGTGACTATTGAACCCTCTAACAAAATGATATGCACATAAAATCGTTTTTTTTTTCAATTCATCAAAGTTTCTACGTAAAGATGAAAATGTGCTCTGTAACAAATGGAAACCTTTTGACCTGATTTGAAATATGGCATTGCATTGAGCAAATCTGGTAAAAGCCTGTATTTGAAAAATGATTACTGAGGCGGACAGGCTAGTTTGCCAGCAAAATATCGAATTTACCGCTCTGTTGTATTGTTAAGGTACTTGCATTCAACCGACGTCGTCTCGGAGCTAAAATGCATTGACAATGGAATTTACAGTGGTCAGGCAAACTTGGTTATAAAGCTGTTCCATTCCATTAGCATCCGCGATATGGACGTTAACTTCGCGCAGGAAGCTATAAATCATTTAGCCGGTGCACAAGCGATAGCTCGGCAAATATCTAAATTATAAGCTCCACGTATCGCACTTGGGAGCTCGATACACTCGTCTGATTGATCACCTGTTATTTAGAGAACGGCGCTCTTGTTACGCGCAGGTTTCGGTAACGATTATACTTGGATGACGCAATATGGCCACGAGATAATTAATTTTGTAGCATTATTACAAATATTCGCAGATATCGCTTTTGCTGAATGTATATAGGTAATCCTTGCAATTTGAAGCAGTCCTTCTAACTCGTTACAAAGTAGGTATATTGCTAAACTGGAAGTATCGTGGTTACCGATTGGATGAAATAGTATGGCCAGGATTACAAGTAGTACTGTACCTAATGTACAGTGATTATTTAACGTTTGAGGAGATATTCAAAGACGAACGACGATCGCCATCTGTCAGATTAGCATCTAAATATATCTCCAGAGAAAAGAGAGCGTGGTTTTTGCCTACCCCTTTGGCAAATTCGTCCTTTGTGGAATTGTCCCAAGATATTATTAACTTATACTCTTAAGGCGTAGAAATAAGGGTTTGTAAGGGATGTATCAGTTATTCCTCCTTCACTTGTTACTTAATGTAAATCTGATGATTCACCGAAAATACATTGTGTCGATAACATGAAAGCTTCAAATTACCATTTTAATTGATAACCCCTTCCCAGTGATTACCACCAGAGTATTACAAAGGAATGAGCTACGATTCATTAGCTTCTCATTTCACTGCGGCACGAGTTCTGTGACCCGATTATCGGAATTTTATCTCTTGCGGAAACTTATCAATTTTTTTTCTTTTTTTCTTTCAATCTCAATTTTTTTTAAAAGCCCTGATGGCCGAGTGGTTCCAGTAGCAAATATTGCAAGTTCGAATCCCGATTGTACCAATGAGTTTTTTTTACTTAAATACAGTGCTAGTCAATTTAATTAGTCATACCACGAGCTTTACGGTGAAGGAAAAAAAACATCGAGAGAGAACCTCGTACTGCATAAGATCTGCATATTCGTTTCCAAATATCATCTCAACTTAAGCCACTGAATCTTCGTGTCATCTATAATATGAACTGCGGTTTCCTAGTAAGTGGTTTCTGGGCGCCAATATTAGACTGAAGCTCTATTCTGAAGATTATTGGCAGAGATGGGTATCCATGAATGGAAACAATTGATATCCATCCACAATGGACGGTCAAACAATTGAACCAGTGTACCTATTTAGCATAGTATACATAGAACGCCTCAATTTCAGCTTCAATCTAATACAGATTCTATTTCACAAAAAATACAAAGCTGGTCAACGGTATTTCAGCAAAATAATTGTAATGATGGGAAATCGTCTAAGTAGATTTCTAAATATATTTATGTTTGTTTCAGGAGACCAGGAGACGGGATGGAAAATGCTAAAGGAGTCAGACAATGACAGGATGGCTCAGATGCGAGCCCTGAATCCGCAGGACGCCGCAGCCGATGCGCGCGCGCAGTCCCCGGCGGCGGCTGTTCGGCGTGACGCTCGCGCGCATCACATGCCACATTTTTTACACAACTTCACGCTTATTAGGCTATGTCTTCAATCACTACGGGTGATATCATATTTAGACCAAAACGCTACAATCTCTCTGAACAGGTCGCGCGCGAACTTTAATTTTTCAAAGCGTCCGCTAGTCAAATTAAAAGCTGCCCCGAGCAGTCTAATTACTTTTCGAACTAGATTATATTGTGGTGTTAAGTCGTTGTTAGTGTATGCAATAGTGCAATTATTCGTTGTTGCCAAGTGTGTTGTGAGTGTGGTGAGGCAGTGCAAGTGCGGGGGGGGACGCGGGTCAAGCGGACACTGGGCATGGGCGCTGCTGGTGTTGTGGCTGAGCGCTACGAGTGAAGCCCGACGAGAGGATGACCTTCATATTGGCGGCATCTTCCCGATGGAGGGTGAGGGCGGTTGGCAAGGTGGCCAAGCCTGCAAGCCCGCTGCTGAGCTTGCCCTTGCAGATGTCAACGCACGATCCGATCTGCTCTCCGGTTTCAAACTACTCCTTCATAGCAACGATAGCAAGGTAATTTTTGAAACGACATTTGAAAATCGTTATTTATATGTAAATAAATCTGCATCGCATATCAAACTAACATAGAATATGAAGATCTAGTTAACACAAATTATAGCTCCCATATTTTGTCACACGTGAATAAATCTCATTACGTTCGTGGCATGCACACTGTATTTGAAAGCTGACCAAATATTCGGTTATTATAACTTTGTTACTCGCAAACTTGTTTAAATCCCAATTATAATTTTAATCAGCGTAATGTGCACAATGTGTCATCGCTCTTTCGAATGACAAGTACCGACTTAATCCATTAAGTTAAATCAGCCAAGCTGACTGCGGTCTCTGTAATTAACAAAAAGGGACCGTAAACCGAACCGCCCTGAAGTCCACTCATAAATCTAACTGAACTAAGATCATAGGCTCATGATATTGCAGCGAGAGGTAAAGCTGACTTTCGATTCAATTATTGGGAATTTATGAAGGGTGCGCGGAAGAAAATTTCATTGGACACAATTTCCGTGCCCAATTGACGGTAATTTTCCATTTTATAGATTTACACCAATTCATGGATAAATTGCCGTTTCCGAACGTTTTGATATTGATAAGGTGACGATTACTACTGAGTGTAATGGACGCTGATAAGATTGTGGAAAGAATAATGTGGATATAACTGTTGATGAACAATTGTCGGGATGTATAAACCTAAGTTGAAACCGAATTCTTGAGTCACCGAAACCTCATTTCCAAATATGTCACAGTGCTGAGATAGTGTCGTTCAACGTAAATTGAAACTCGCTTATCTTGTCTCAAGTGGAGGAATACAGACACCTGTATGGAAGTATCTATAAATAAAATCATGTTCACTACATTCAGTTTACGAATACCAACCGACGACGAACGAGAAGACTTATATTAAACACGTTCTAAGTGTATGATTAAAACTAAAAAATTATATATAATTATGTCGAATGAAATCATAGATTTTCTTGGCCTAAAGTAGATAGTATAGAATTATATCAAAGCTTATTATACTATAGTAGTATACCCTGTAGCTCTCACCGTAGAGGTGAGTGAAATTACAAACGTTCCATAAAACTGTATGGCCCTAACTTCAGCAGGCTTATTGGACTTTCCGAAGTGGGCCACAAAACTTGGCTCTACATAGATTAACCTTCCCATGTCTGCATGGGACCGTATTTTAGAACCTTCTGAAAATTTATGGCGGTGATTCCAGTCTCAGTCCAATCCTTTAATTTACTGGCAGGTAAGAATAAAAAAGATAAAAACATATCACAACAAATTTGCTTGATATTTTGTTAGGTAATACAATCTTCGTAGTTGGTATAAATTTAATTAAACCTGACCTGGCTCTTAAGGTAAAATATAACGTTTCTAATTACTCCACTCCGTCACAGATGACGACGTCGTTCTGTATCTGTTATAAAGTCATTTATTATGTTTTTGGCAACATTATTTATAATATATGTGCTTCTGCATCCGTAAATTGAGTTCAATTAGTAATCTTAACAATGGCAGCCAATCTATTGAAATCTATTGTAATCTCAGCAATTTGAGACTGATTAGAGCTATTACTCATCCGCAGAGGTCCTTAGGCTGTGCCTACGCGCTGAGCGTAACTTCGCGCTGAGGTTTTCACTAGAGAGTAGTTCATGGAATACTCCAAGAAGTTAGAGTATGAAAAGGTTCCTGCAGGGTCCTGGTGTTGCATAAGCGGCGGTAAAAGCTTACCATTTTTCTTCCCTGGATTCTATAAATATGTATATGTTCCCTAACTTACATTCACACCTTCTGACAAGGGTCCTCAAAGACGTAGGCAAAGGTGTAACAATACCATTATTTCGCCTGAGATATATCAATATGTAAACTCTTGACATATGCCATCGCCATTTCACAAGCCCGCCGTACATACTCGTACGTGTTTGAATTTTGTCTTAAGCGATTGCAGGTTTCCTTACAATGTTTTTAACATAAAGCTTTTTTTTTACTGAACGTTAGTACAATGATCGTACACACGTCAGTGTACGATCATTGTACTAACGTTCAGTAAAAAAAACATTGGTATGGATCAGGGTTTCGACCTGCAATATTTTAATTCACAGACGACTACTCAAGCCACTCGGCCGCAACGGTCCATAGACTATTTGTGTAGTTAGATTTAAATTTATTTCAACACGGAATAAGAAATAAGACACGTTCATTTACCTAAGAACATTCTTTGGGAAGCAAATGTACTGTGCAAATTTGTCTCTGCTTGGGACGCAAAGTTAAATATTAAATTCGCAGAGTGCCGTGGCGTTTGAGACAGCTGTCTTCTCAAGGCTACTTAAACACTTGTTACTTGAAGGGTGTGTGAAAGCATTACCTTACAGGATAAATCTTTTGATCCGTACTCTTGGTGTAACAAACAATTGTCACGTCGTAGGTGGCTTAGTAGACTCGCCAAATAGTAGAAAATGTATACCTACATACAAGCATATCATCACGCCGAGTCTCTCGTGGGGACTGCAGAGAGAGAGTAAATTTAATCAAGAATTAGAGTTATATTGCTGTTCGTGTTAATTATTATTTCAAAATACTTTTGCCATGCGGTTAATATTACTATAACATTATTTTTACTATTATTTATATCCTCTCTTTCTAACCCCTAAAATGAAGAGATACTAAGAACCAATTGTTCAGGCACATGTCCAGTTCGTCTCGGTTAATATATATATATAGGTGGTAATATAGTACATGTAAGTAAACATTTGATGTGCTGGCTTGAACCCTGGGCTGTGGCAGCTTATCTAAACTAAACTACAGTGGTTTGTCCCACCACAAGTGGAAGGCAAAAGTGACAGCAATCACCATCAGTCAAGTTGTCGGCAAAATCTATAGTCAGTTAAAAGTTGTAGTTATTTCATCTCTGCCTACCACGTTGGGGATCTCTCTAGTGAGGCGTGGAGTCAATTATGAATTTTTTTTTATACAACAAGAGTGGCAAACAAGCTTACGGCCCACCTGATGGGAAACGGTTACCGTAGCCTATTTACGCTCACGATACCGAAGTATCACTTGCGCGTTGCTACTCTGTGTTTGGACAGTTATACTGTGTTGGCAGCATGATGGGACTAATGCCTCTGCTGCCAACATAATATAATAATCCTTCCCCTCCCCAAGGAGCTCATTACTGGAAACCTTATTCACCGCGTAGGAACACAACACAAAAAAATGTGTTATTTGGCTACGGACTTCTATAAGGTGGAGGTCCTGCCCCAGTCGGGCAGCTCCAAATTCGAACGGGAAACCCGTTATGCCCTACCTCTCTTAATTCAGTTTAAAATTCAAATAGTAATCCATGTTAAATACCTTTGTAAAAATCAATCGTCCTGGGTGCACAGTTAGGCCTAAATAGAATTTCCTAGTGTTCGTTTTTAAGCATAATATTCCGTATATCAACTGAGGGTGAACTAAATAGAACGCACCGAAGTAATCATGTTTGAATATCCAGACCTTTTACCTTATCTACGCATATGTAAACATTATCCAGATAGCTAATTAATTAAATGTTCTCAGATCGCCCTTAATAAGTGACCCCATACGCACCCTCATTCAGGGGACTAATAAAAAGGTTGTAGGATTCAATTTGCCTCTTCGATATCCGATATTGATTTTGGGTCCTTAGGGGATAATTAGTGTCGGTACTTATGGATATCAATTTATTAATGTATACATATCCTAGTTTATTTTATATTATTATACAAGTAATTAACCAATTGGACAATACTCAACAATTGTTAATAATTCTCACATTATCACACCAACAATTTCCTACTATTTAACTCAATAGTCTCAAATTAAACGTTGACAAATATATCTATATACTAGTTGTCATGCCCAGCTTCGCTCGAGTGAAAAATTGTATTTCCTGAAACAAGATCGCAGCCACCTATCGGGTCCAATTGTGAATCTATCTAACCACTCTCGAATCCACCTGAAGACAGAAAATTTTAAATCGGTCTAGCCGTTTAGAAGGATTACATACATAAACACGCACAGAAGAATGATATACATACATACATACATATCATCACGCCAAGTCCCTAACGGGGTAGGCAGAGAGTATAGAGCGCCAGTTCTCTCTAGACTTACATACCTCTTTCGCTTCGTCCACATTCATCAGTCTCTTCATACATGCTCGTCGGTTTCGAGTACTCTTAACGTTCCCGTCCTTCAGAGTCCGATCTATTTGATCCAGGTAGTAGTAACAATTATATATAAAAAAATAACCCCTATTTCTCCTGGACACGCATACATTGAGAACGGTTTTACCGATTTCATTCACCTTTTTTTTAAGTTTACTAATACTTTGTAAAAAAAGAGATTTTGGCGCAGAGACGTGGAAAATTAAAAAAATCTTAACGACTACCTTTATTATAAACTTTTTTAATATTAATATTATTATTATATATTAATATTTTTATAATATTGACTCTTTGCTAAGCACGTTTGAAATAACAGCTGTCAGTTGTTTAACAGTTGTCTGTCAGTAGTTCAGACAGAGCGCACCCCGCCAATATCGTTTACAAACGCATAATTCTAGCGTAGCGTTAAATTCTCTTTGCGTTAAGTAATTGTATCGGTCGGAATCAAGGACTTCATCATGAAAATCCATGGCCAGCATTAAGAACGAATTGTAACCCTTACCCAGCTCTCTGATAGGAATGATATCTTTGTAATATTAAACAATTTTGTTTTGTTTTGCATATTGTTAATGAATTTATGGTTTTCATTTCTGAGTACACACTGCACAGTCGATTGAAGCGGAAATTTATGGAGTTTTAAGTTTAGTCATTTATAAGTTGAAATTGTGTCGGAAAATACCATGAGCATTATTTATTAATGCACCAGGAAAAAATGTTGTCAACAGTATTACAAGAAATAATAAGTTATAGAGATAAAAATAAAATAGAAACATAAAATATCAAAATATACAACAATAGACATAATAATTACTAGTATAGTATTCCAGTTTGAATTGAATAGTAGTCTGTCGAGTCAGCTAGTACTTAATTAAAAGTACAAAAGGTATCTTTTGTACCACAAATCTTTTGTACGGTATCAAATACCACAAGGACATTACTGAAATAATATGTATTTGCCACTAAATTTATTTTTAATTACACCCTAACCAGGGAATAATCCTAACGACGCGAAAGAAGTATGTAAGGATCGTAGCAAATGGAAAGAAGTGGTCTCTGCCTATCCCTCCGGGAAAGAGGCGTGATTATATGTATGTTTGTATGTAACCAGGGAATGGATTAAGAGATTTCATTTAACTGAAGAAATAATGTGAACCATTTGTTGTCAGTGTGAGCCGGGGCTGGGTGCCAGTGTCATGTACAATTTGCTGTACAATCCACCGCAAAAGTTGTTGCTGCTAGCCGGGTGTTCGACTGTGTGCACGACTGTCGCTGAGGCCGCCAAGATGTGGAACCTGATGGTGGTAAGTATACTTCTAACCGCTCAGAAATTATAGTAGTAGTCTGCAAAGATTAAAGGAAATGTTATTTTTTTCTAAACTGTGTTAATCAGTGGCTAATCACACTACGAGCTTTACGGTGAAGGAAAACATCGAACGAACATCTCAATTATCTAATAAACGCTCTTATATATCTGAATATATTATATTTATATGTTCATCTGCAGTTGTATATGTGGAGGTGGAGTTGTCTTGGCATAGACAGACCATTGCAATATTTGGTCTATTGTGGTGCAAAAGAATATTTCCATTCCTTTAGCTGGTAGCAATAAAGCTCGCTTTAGAGTTGACATTTTATTGCAGAACCTTAACGTTTCTATTGTTTAAAACAATGTGGGAATCTTAACAAGTCTGGTCAGTAAACGGGCCCTGTGGACGCGATAGCGCACTTTTCGCGTTCTTAAAGACAAAGCTTTGGAGTAATGCCAAAACAGTCCACGAATGTTGTTTGTTCTTTTATATATATGTTTATATTCCTTGTTTCTATAGTTTTAATCTCTCTAATGGTATCTCGCGACACCGGTTTTCAGCCAGTACTAGAAAAACTATTTGATTAGATTAATATTACAATATTACAAGATCCGACAATTTCGCGATTTCAAATTTGCTTTATACACTTTTATTATTATAATTGAAATGAAATATCATATAAAAATAGTTATTTTAATTTAACAACAGTTGCATCTACCGAACTCCGCATTTTATTATACATCACATCTATCACAATTTGCTGAAAAAGAAATTTCTCGAAAATAATATTTCACGGTCGTTAGACCGAACCTCCATGTCACTAATAGTGAAGCAATATTTCAGTGTAATAACATTCCCATTTCAACATTAAAATAACACGTTCAGAAACACGAAAATAAATCTATCAAGTTATGTTAGAGTTAACTGAATTATAACTATAAGCCCTTGATTCCTCACCCCCCGTCTACACGCTTTAGGTATAATTAATTGTGTTTGAAAAAATATATTTATAAGTAAGCTATTGGATCTAATACTTAAATGTTTATTATGTAATAAAACCATTATGACTAACATGGATTTGTTTATCTAGCATAAGAAGCATTTCATCTTTCAGACCTAAAATATATCTCTGACGAAAAGTGGGTGGGTGGGTATTAGCTATACTGGAAGACGTGAGGATTATTATCATCATCATATCATCACGCCAAGTCCCTAACGGGGTAGGCAGAGAGTATAGAGCGCCAGTTCTCTCTAGACTTACATACCTCTTTCGCTTCGTCCATATTCATCAGTCTCTTCATACATGCTCGTCGGTTTCGAGTACTCTTAACGTTCC
>JACCPG010001544.1:0-27676 GCA_016069955.1 Drepana arcuata
TTCATCAAAATGATTGAATGAATGAATGAAAAAAAAAATGATTGATTGAATGAATGATCCACTTCATCAAATCTTCTCATTCATGCTAACCAGTTTCGGGTACTTGCTAACAGTTTGCGCTTAGCTTTAAAGGGACACGTTTGTCAGATACAGGATAGACAGACAGAAAAACCCACTGGTCTTATGTAGGCTGTCTAATCATTCAACTCTGATTAGTTCATCTTTTCATACATGCCGGTAACGGAGACTCTTGATGGTTAGATCAAGCTGAGTTGGCAAATGGTCAATAGTTTAATTTATTGAAGATAATCTTAATATATATAAATCTCGTGTCACAATGTTTGTCCTCAATGGACTCCTAAACCACGTAACCGATTATAATAAAATTCGCACACCGTGTGCAGTATGATCCAACTTAAAAGATAGGATAGCTTACGTCACAATTGGACCCGATAGGTGGCGCTGCGATCGTGTTACGGGCAATTTAACTTTTTCACCCGAGCGAAGCTGGGCTGGACAGCTAGTATATAAATAAGAAGTCTGCCCAACCCAAGGAAGTATTTTATCATGCCCCTCGAAGACGAGGTGGCCGGATGGTTCGAGTAGCCTGCAACGCAAAGATACTAAGATTGACTCCTGTGTTTTATTAAAAAAGATCAAATCGATCGGACACTCAAGGACGGGAACGTCAAGAGTACTCGAAACCGACGAGCATGTATGAAGAGACTGATGAATGTGGACGAAGCGTAAGGTATGTAAATCTAGAGAAAACTAGCGCTCTATACTCTCTGCCTACCCCGTTAGGGACTTGGCGTGATCATGGATATGTATTAAGAAAAAAACAATTAAATCTAAATTTACACGAGTAAGACCGTGGGTCGTAACTAGTGTAATTGTTACAAACATTACAATCGCGCACATGTGTGTAACTAAACACGATCACGCGATCAGCGCAGTAAGACAAGGTCGAGGCAAGCCGAAGCATTCGCATACGAAGTTCAATGCTCACCCGACGCATTCTTGAACACCTTGAGCGATGTATTTATAGAGTAGCCACACACTGTAGAGAGCACTCTTCATTTAACTTACTTTTATTGCTCTGTGCAATACGACAATCTTAATAGACAGGTGTGTCAAACTTGATATTGAAGAGTTAATGGTTGTCAGTCTCAAATTAACGTTACATTTGTGTTCTCAATCACTAGTTCTGACCCGAGGTTTCACTTGTTAAATTCATATTATTTATTCCTTTTGTAGCAAGATGTTATTCGATTCGTTTTGCGGACAAACTCGAACCGCTCAGCCACCACGGCTCTATGTAAAAATAGGTTTTCGCTTTTGTAGTACTTGAGAAATTAACCAACAATCTCTGACTCTTTACTATAAATATATAAATATTACAACTGAATATAATAATGGCCGTCACATGATGGCACATGGATAGCAGTCCTACCGTCTTTATTGTCCTAAGTAATACCTATACTTATCATAACATAGTGTAATGCGTATTTATTTGCTTGCATTCTTGGCAATATCCTCACGCGTTCCCATAAGAGTCCCCGAAGGGGCAGGCAGAGTTGTATCAGTACCCACACACCCACTTTCCGCCAGGGATATATTTTAGGTGCTAGCATGACAGATGGCGAGTCCGTCGCCGTGACTCAAATACGACTATACGCCTTTAAATATCTTCTCAAGCATATGCAGGTATCCTCTCGAAGTTTTCCGTCACCGTAAAGCTCGTGGAGTGACTAATCACTGTACATAAGTTCAGAAAAACTCATTCGTCGTCGGGATCGGTCGGGATTCGAACTTGCAATGTTTGTGGAGCAAGCAACTACTGGAACCATTCGGCGACCACGGCAAAATATACTGTAAGTATAAATATATTCGAGTCTCCATTATATAAATAACCGCTACATGTACAACTAACTTTGTGTCAGATGTCTATTCATTCATTATCGTAATTCCAAAATCTCAACAAATTAACGAGCAATTAAAAACTGTACGCTCGAGCCATAATTGATATCAAACCAAATAAGCTATGGCCGGTTCTGTATAATTTCCGTTCTGACCAAGTCTGCCTTCGCGTGCGGACTGGGACCTTAAAAGGCCTAGCAGTGCGCAGGCGCGGCGAATCGACGACACTCCATTTTTGGATACATTGAACCTTCGTTGTGTACTGAGAAGGCAATAGCAGTGGTAATTTCTAAACTCGGCCAAAGCTGTTGCGACCATGGTCTCTACCATTCGTATAATGTATTTATGAATGTATTGATATACTTATATATTTATATTTACCTGAACATCGAGTGGGGGGTGGTACTTATCGGGATGAACTATGCCCTCTGTTTCAGCAACGGACACTTCTCGCGTGTCAACACTCTCGAATCAGAACCACATCTAACATTCCTCCATGCATATTCTTCACTACATTTTATATATCGTATGCTCATGGTAATAGGTAACATTACGTAGGTATAGTTGGTGACTGAGTCCAAAGGTAGCTGAACGGTTAAAGAATTACAATGTACAAGGTACCCCAAATTTGGATAGAACCTAGGTAGCCGAGTGGTTCGAATAGTCGCAACACAAAGATTGTAAATGGGAATCTAGACAGTACCAATGAGATTTTCAGAACTTATGCACAGTCCTTAATCGTACCACGAAATTTGCGAAGAAATTCAACGACGTATGCATAGTGGTGCTTGAAAAACGTCGACTCGCCATCTGTCACGTTGGCACCTTTATCACTAGCGGGAAGTGGGAGTTACACGACCTACCCCTACAGGTACATTTGTGTGGAAGGCGTGATATAGATATATCAATTTGAAATGCGGATTTGACACGTTGTTTACCAAGTCAAGGTTGTTTTTTTAAATCTTAATGCACGGGATCAGCTGCCCAAAATTTGATTTTCCGTTCACATGGGTAGGACTATGACGATATAGCCTACCCCAATAAACGGGCTATCTAATAATATATATCCTCACGCCTTCCCACAAGGGTCCCCGAAGGGGTAGGCAGAGATGCACTTTCCGCCAGAGGTATATTAGGTGCCAACGTGACAGATGGCGAGTCCATCGCCGTTACTCCAGCACGCCTATACATACGCCCTTGAATTTCTTCTCAGACGTATGCAGGTTTCTTCTCGATGTTTTCCTTCACCGTTAAGCTCGTGGTGTGACTAATCACTGTACTTAAGTTCAAAAAAACTCATTAGTACAGTCGGGATTCGAACCTTTGCGTCGCAGGCAACTGCTCGAACCACTCGGCCACCACGGCTCCTATCTAATGCAATCATTTAATATTCAACTCGGATGCATAGTTCCAGAGATAAGCGTGTTCAAACATACAAACACTGCCTCTTTATAATATTGTTATAGATGGGAGATGTTGGAGAAATCAGTACGAGAAAGACTGTACTTACTCTGTACCCATGAAATATTCGGCATGGTGATATGTGATGTGTGGTATATTGGTATATATGAATGCATATTTAATTTTAAAAACATGCACAGCGGAAGGCGACAGTGATGATAATGCAGCAGATGTTCGTACATGGCATTGGCGGGGCATCTGGCGGAAGGAAAATGAAAACAGTGGAATCAAGGTTAATTGCCGAATTCGAAGCATTACAAATCCTTCAAGATGTATGTTCCAAGTTCAAAAGTTGTACATAACACAAAAGTTTATAATATGAGGTAGTATTCACTATTCAACGACATTTGACATAATTATATTCCTAAATATACAATTTTTTCTGATAAACCTTACAAAACATAAACTTGTAAGGTGTTTCGATTTTTCTGATGAGAATATTTACATTTCCCTAAAGGGGTAGGCAGAGAGATTGGAGCGTCAGTTCTCTCTAGACTTACATAACTCTTTCGCTCGTCCACATACATTAGTTTTATATATAATTTTAATGTATGTAATATTGTATAATAAATGTAAATGGATTAAGTTATCTGAGAAATAATTAAATAATAATAATCAGTCTCTTTATACTTGCTCGTCGGTTTCGAGTACTCTTAACGTTACCGTCCTTGAGTGTCCATTCGATTTGATCTAGGTAATTGGAGCGTGGTCATCCTCTATCTCTTCTTGCACACACTTTCGCTCTGTAAATCAAGTCATCATCGTTGTAAATTAAAGGTCCGGGCACTTGTCGGGGTCTCTGATGAAATTCCTTCCATTTACTTCCAACGCAATCTCTTCAACCTCACTATACGTCATGAGAAACACGTTATTTTTGATGTGATTCCCATATGTCAATCTGAAAGACCAAGATTGAAAGTAATATTCTTAAATTAAATAATAGCGACATAGACAAAAAAGGAAATAGAAATACATTTAAAAAATACCTACCTTAATCGGAAATTGTAATTAAAATTTCCTATTACGCTTGTAAGCGGTAATGAGATGAGAGGCCGTTATTGAATTTAAATTAATTCAACTTTCATATTAGTCATAAACTATTCATATTATTAGTCAATCCAATTTAGTTATATTTGGTTAGTATTTTTCCAAGTCGTGGTGGCCGAGTGGTTCGTGTAATCGCCTGCAACACAAAGATTGCAAGTTCGAATCCCGACTGTACCAATGAATTCTTCTGAACGTTAGTGCCTATAATGATAAGTCAAACTTGCTGTTTGAAAATATCGATATAGAGAGGTACGTTTGAAGAAATTAAAAGACGTATGTGTCGTGATTGAATAACGGTTATGGACTAACCATCTGTCACGTAGACACCTAAAATAAAATTTAGGTGAGCGATGACCCTTGTAGGAAGGCGTGAAGATAGGTGCAGGTTGTAAATATGTTCTCATTATGCAATAAAAATAGCTCCAAAGCTAACAAAATGACAACATATTCTATATTCACTCCGAGACATGGGTTAATGATTCTTTTAACTATGAATAAAATAATAAAGCGTAGTTAGGCATATAATTATGCCGAGTCGCTAACAGGGTAGGCAGAGAGAATAGGATCACATATTTCAACAGCTGCCCTACTTTTTGTCCTAAATTAATCTTTAACTATTATTTATTGAGCTTAGATAGATATTCCATGAATTCGGTAGAGTAGATTGTGTACATACTCGTATGTCAAAAAAACATGGCCGTTTTGACGTTAGACCGCTGGGAATAAGTCATAGTATTACCCCCAAGCTGTTGCTGAAAAGTTTTAAAATCTAGTAGCATTGGCCTCCTAATACGATTCAGTCTGGAAACGATCGTCTAAAAGTTAGGTTCTAACGCAAAGTTTTTTTCTTAATTATACAATGAACATTTATTAATCTTATAAAACCGTATTATTCAAGTACATTAAAAATTCAAATGCGTTTTACCAACTTTGAAATTTTGAAAGTATGAATCTCTACTTAGTATATTATCTCTAGTAATTATCATTAAACTGTAATTACACCATTCAAATTAGGCGCTACACAGTCTATGCTCTGCCTCTGCTTATATTATTTTCTCTGCAAATTTAATTTTTCTATCATTTTATCTATGCCCCGTTGAGCTCAGGGCGATGACCCGACAAACAAGCTCATTTTTCAACGCGGTTTGATTAAAGTATATTTAATCTGCGATCTCAAATTTCTGAACAATATAAGAAGGCTTATACAAACTACAAGCCATAGCAGAAGGTTTATAGGTCGTCATTTAATCTTTAGTATTTCCTTTTGTTTGAGACTTGAATAATTTTGGTTTTTCTTCAAGAACATAAAGGTTGTCTTTCATTGACCCTTAATTTAATGTTTCTCTAGTGAAAAAAGGCGGGTGGGAGGATTAAAGTGGTCTAATGTATATGTTTATTATATGTTGGTATCTCAGGAATAGCGAATATAATCGAATCACGAATCGAACAATTAGATGAATGGTTCGTTTTATATGACTCGCCTCGCCAACGTGCAAATTAGTGTAACCAGTGGCCTGTGCTAATATGTATGCTAATATGTCTAAGTATAATTGTAAACAAACGCGAATCACGTTACCTAATAAAACTAGAGTGACCAAATACGACAAGACTCGTGGGTTAAAAGGTACATGACTATAAGATTTCATTTTAAATTTTAAAATAAGTTGTTTTGTCCTCGGATTAGTGTTGGAATACATATTTCTCTAAGTTATTGGTAACAGGGCGATTTGCATCGTAAAATGTAGTGTTAGAATCAAACGTTTTTAATATCGAAGACTAAAAAGGCGTAACTTTACACTTTAACACGATATCTCCGAATGATACGGAAACATCAGACCAGGATTGACCATCGACTGTGACGATGATATTGATATAGTGACTCGAATCGACTAAAAATATTTGATAGAACTGATATACGATAAAAATATATATTCTCTCGCGTCTCGGAATCATTATGACTGTTATTAATTTTTATATGTATTTATTTCAGGTTTAGTGCTGATTAATTAATTAGTGAGAATATAACAAGTGGTTCGAGTAGTTGCCTGCAACACAAAGATTGTTAGTTCAAATTCACTTTAGCAATAAATTTTTCTGAACTTAAGTAGATTAGCCACACCACGAGCTTTACGGTGAAGGAAAACATAGAGGAGATACCTGCATACGTTTGAGAAGAAATTCAAAAGGCGTAACGGCGATGGACTGGCCACCTCTCACGTTGGCACATAAAATATATCTCTGGCGGCAAGTCAGTGTGTGAGCACTACCTATACATCTCTGCCTACCCCTTCGGGTCATACTACCCCGTTAGTGACTTGGCGTGATGTATATATTTTCATATAGTGTCATGTTCATTTTACTTAAACTTTTATGAGAGTTTAAGATGTTTTAGTTATACCTACATTATCATATTAGCATAAGGTTTAATCTAAAAAGTGTTGTGATCTCTTCATGATCTCATCGTCCAATAATGCAAGTCCTTGACTTCATTTCATCTTATGGCCACGTTTGCCTTTGCGGACCCATCCCACGCCAAAAGGGTGGAATGCAGCAAACCTAATAAAAATACTTGCAAACACTTTTCATGAATATATTCTCTATATAAATTAAATTTAAATGTATTTTTTGATAAGAGAGGTCTTAGCTTATTCCAAAAGTAGTTAACTAAAAAAAGAAAGTAAATTAAATCGTTGCAAAAGTGGTCTATGCCTAATCGATAAAATGATATTGTAACGCCCAGTACTTTCGTAAACATAGACAATTGGGTGGAAATGGACGTTCTACAACAAACATTAACGAGCCCCTTCAGAAAGAGATCACATTTCCTGCCACTATCTACGACCCCAACATAATGTGGAGTTAAATTTTTAGCAATTTTGTGTAACTAATATTTTCTTATAGGCCATAGACAAAGCCGGTTATGTCGAGTAGAACACATAATTTTCTATAAACAATATACGTACTTATATACTTCCGAAAAACGGCTACAGTTTTTTTGACCCCGAGTTGTCCGTTACAATTTAAATTCAAAGCACCAACGCTGTAGATTTGGCTAACGGATGCGACACGATAGTCGTGCTACCATTGTTTCTCCACATTCGTCTGACGAGGAATATTTTACTTTTGTTATCACAATTTTGGTCAGAGTTTATTGTTGATTACATCTTTATAGGTACAAGTTGTCATACATGTTCTCTCGTTATTGGTGTAGGTATTACGCGCACACAGACGAGCAATAATATATTTTACTTCCTAAGCACCTCTAAGGAGGTTTTGTATGTTAGTAAATATGACTGGTACATTCTGATTTCAAATTCCACAGAATATGTATATAGTTCGATTAGATTAAAGTACTGCGACGTAAAGGTCGCAAGTTCGAATCCCGACTGTACCAATGAGTTTTTCTGAACTTAAGTACAGTGATTAGTCACACCACGAGCTTTACGGTGAAGGAAAACATCGAGAGGAAACCTGCATACGTCTGAGAAGAAATTCAAAGACGTATGTATAGTCGTGCTTGAGTAACGGCGATGGACTCGCCATCTGTTACGTTGGCACCTAATATACCTCTGGCGGAAAGTGGGTGTGTGGGTATTACCTATACACCTCTGCCTACCCTTTGGGGACCTTTGTGGGAAGGCGTGAGGATATATTATATTATATTATATATATATTATATTATATAGATTAAAGTAAGTTCGGTATGTCTATAGCTTGTTTTTGTAGATAATATATTTTATACAGCAACAGATTAAATATAATTTGTAAAACGGTTCGTTTTTATACATAAAATATGTCCGTAGCTATCGATCAGTAGCTGTATATTGCAGCTTATAATATCCCCGAGGAAAATATGAGTGTTAAAACATTAATTTTGTAGGAAATGTGATTAAGTTATGCAAACTGAACATTTTATAAATACTATGCTTTTGACATAGACGAGTAATTAGGACAGTAAACATTAAATGGTGTGACATCAGATAATAAAAATAAAATGGAGCCACAATGAAGAATTTGTCGCTATGTATCTATAGTAGGTACTCATTTTATATACATATTATCAGCTGATTAAAGATAATTCAAGATAACGTAGATAATACTTCAGTTTTTAATCTATAAATTCCACAAAATTGAAGGATAATGTATTATTCATAAAATAAATTACGAATTATTATGATGGCGGATTATGATTATATTGTTACAAAAAATAGATAAATATAGGTATAATGTAAGTAAGATTGATACTTAACTATATTGGAAAAATACGATCTTAATAAAAAAAACTGACATTAGAATCGCTGTACGAAAATTAATTTTGCGTAAGTATTTAGTTAAAAGTTGTGCACTGATTTTTTATAAGTAGTTCATAATATATTACTACTAAGACCATGGTTTGGGTGTTTATTTATTTATTTAGTAAGTTTTGCAATTGTGTATGGTTGTTTGGTTGTAATTAGAAGTTTTCTTAAAAAAAAGTAGGAGGTTATATGTTCCATTGTATGAATTTTTATTTTCGTAAGACTGTTTTCGTCACAATGAAGAAGAAAAAAAATCTTCTAAAAACTTCTAGTTGAATTGAAATACGGACCACTGGATTTATATACAAAACATGTTTTTTTTAAGTATCTAACTGAAAGACTACAATCCATATAATGAATAAATAATACCAAATAAAAAAACAAAAAACAAATCGAGACGAGTAACAAAGCTAACGAGAATATATAGTTGGTGCCTTGATATTCTGCGAGAATAGCGTTGGCCTTGAAAGGAGGCGAGGAGACGCGTGGCCTGTTTAAATTTTATACGTTACGCTTTAATAATCGTTACTCAAGCATTATCGGAATTCGTCCCCTACGTCAGCATATTACATCATCAGGCAACGCTGCACGTAAACGATAAATACTACATGACACCTATTTTGTACCTACTTACCAACACGTTGGCAGGTGCTCATATAAAATTGAACCAAGAAGAAACTAGGCCATTAAAAATTTTTATCGTTTGGTTTGGTAAACTAAATGAATGAAGTGGAATTTTCCATTACAATACAAATAATCCTCACGCCTTGACAAAGGCCCTTAAGGGGTAGGCAAAGTGTATAGGTAAACCCACACAACCACATTCCGCCAGAGATATATTTCGGTGCCCACGTGACAGATGGCGAGTCCATCGTGGTTACTGAAGCACGACTATACAGGTTTCCTCTCGATGTTTTCCTTCACCATAAAGCTCTTGGTGTGCCTAATCACTGTACTTAAGTTCAGAAAAACTCACCAAATAATATTATTAAAAAAAAAAATTCTATGCATACTCTATTAAAAAAAATACATACACATAAATAAATGTCATCATCCATAGGGTAGGCTGAGAGAGTAGAGCGCCAGTTGTCAATACCTCCTTCGCTTCGTCCACTTTCATCAGTCTCTTCATACATGCTCGCCCGTTTCGAGTACTCTCGACATTCCCATTCTTGAGTGTCCGATCGATTTGATCTTGGCAGGCTTGGTCTTTCTCTGCCTCTTCTTGCACACTTTCGCATTATATATCTAATTCTTAAACTGCATACGTCTGAGAAGAAATTTAAAGGCGTATTTATTTCGTCGTGCTTGAGTAACGGCGGCGGACTCGCCATCTGTCACGTTGGCACCTAATATACCTCCGGCGGAAAGATGGTGTGTGGGTATTACCAATACACCTCTGCCTACTCCTTCGGGGACCCTTGTGGGAAGGCGTGAGGATATTTCGTAAAGCTTTTTTCACTCATCCTTCAATATGTACAATACAAACCAACAAAACATGCCTTCCTTCGTCTGTACAATCACACCCTCGTTCACACTAAAAAAAATATATTTAATTCAGATAAGATTGTCATGGAGTACTTGGAAGATATAATTTGTCAAGTCATGCACACGTGCGCTATGGGTCGTTATAATTATGTACTTGCGTACGTTACGCGATCCACCAAGAGACAGGCAAAGGTGAAATAACACCCTCATTGAATTCCCTATGTACGGAGATGTATGCATGTCAATCTTCTGACATGGTTTTCTTGGAAACGCTAGCTGTAAAGAACTTGTATGATATTCGATAAGTGTTCACTGTCTTTTATGTTAAATCTAATATTTACTTCTCTTTTCTCTTCTCTTTTTCTATCTGCCAGCGCGATAGATGGCGTGCTAATCGCTAAAGCATTAACTCATATTAGGACTGCAGTTTTCATTCGCTAATATGATTGTAAATACATATATAAATAAATGCTTTCTCGTGAAACTCATTTGATACATCATAGGAATATTCGTGTGAAAGAGTACATACCGTACTAAAGAGAACTGACGCTCTATTATCTCTGCCTACTCCGTTAGGGACTCGGCGTGATGATATTAATGTAGACTTCTTCTTCATTAGACTTCCAACAATTGTTATATCAGATAAACAATTGAGAATCACGTGCCTACTTGAATCTGTATTCAACCTTAGTATCATCAACTAGGTATTTCTCGATGTGTCTTCCTACTTCCTAATACCTTGAGTAGCATAGAAATGCTACTCAAGGTATTAGGATCAATAGGAATCATGACTTGCTTAGAAAAGCAATTCATGATTCCTATTGATATGCATATTTCAATTCTTCTTTACATATATCTTTACATAGTATAAAATGAAGTCGCTTCCGCTGTCTGTTCCATAGATATTGGAATCTAATTGTAAATATCGCTGATAGTGCCATCCACGAAGACGCGTCTCACTATTATTACATATAGTTTATGGTGTAAGTGTGCAACATTCCACTAATGTTTGAGTATTATCGGTACACACTGATTACCTATGAGTGCAAACGCACACTACAATTAATAGACTCGGGTCATACTCCCCGCAACCCGCGACCCCCTCGGCTAGAAAATGATGGGGCGCGTCTTCATGGATGGCACTATCTTTAATCTGCGGATTTTCATGCAGTGTTCAGCGATAGATAGATTGATTCAAGAGGAAGGTTTGTATGTACATACATAATACATACATATTATAGTAGTGTTGGACCCGCTAGGCCATAACCTCTATATTTTTTTAAACGGTGGGAAATGAGGAGTGCATTACGTCACCAGTACCTACACAAAAGCCATGTAGGTAGGTAAAAACAAATACGTTATATTTTTTTCTTACGCCACAACAATGCGATGTAAAACGTAATTATCCAACTTTTGTGAACATTCTCTCGACTCTCATCAGACGAGGCGTGAAAGTAAGGCGGATAAATGGATAGAGAAAGTACTAGCTGGCAGGTAGGTATATCTGATGTGAACAACACTAAATGATATAAAACGCGAAAGTTACATCTCTATACATTCACGACTACTTCAGGTATTAAAACAGCATGTATTGTTTTACTCTTTTATGGTTTAGGAGTATATATAAGTATATAATATAAAAAAATATCCTCACGCCTTCCTACAAGGGAAATCCTTAATTGCCCCTTATTCTGGATAATAATACTGTCATAACTTGGCCGAAGAATGTAGCAAGGTCACCTTTATAAATGATCAAAAGAGGTTAAATATTCGGTTGTTTTTATGCTGTATAACATCGACATCTTGAATTTAACCGCCTTTAATTTGACACCGGTGCCAGTTGCTAAAAATAAAAAAAAATCTTATATTTTCGCCTCGGTCCGCAGGTTACGAACCTCTTTGCGTATGTTAAAGGAATTACGCGACGGCTGCCGCGCCTGTACCTATAATAATCATTATTTATTTGACATGATACGCCATTTACAAAGTCTAGTGAATCGATTTCCGAGTAGCATTAGCCTAAATTATTAGGATATAGGTTACGCTCGGCTATTTCCCACGCCCTTTTTTCTATTGTAACAATGAGTCTATTTAGGCGTGGTACAGATCGAATGCCCAACCATAAAAGGAGAATTCCGCACGTTGGACTTAGTGCGTTTACGCACTGGTACACGTGCCGAGTGAGCACGCGACTGTCAGTATCACACTTGTTATATGCTGTGGTTCTTTCTTAGACTGTGTAGGAATGTGACAGGCCGTCTGACGCAATTGTAGTCTTGCCCAAAGACTACTGTTGAACACTGGAAAGTCTCGCCTTATGTCACCTGAGTATAAAGACCTCTGTGCTGGTTGTCGCGAACTCGTTATGCTCCTCATCTTCATGCCTTCCCACAAGGGTCCTACCTACTACTAGATATACGCTATGTATTCACCCATTACGAGCCTTCCCAGTTTTACGCCAGTGAACTTGGTCTTTTAGTTAATTTCCACCGTAGTTCCCGCCTGTGCGCTGTGTTGGCACAACTGGCTGGTGGTGTGCCCGTTGGTCTGATTGATCATATTAAATTGAAGAAACGAACTAAAATGCCTGTATCCATCGCAGTACATCAGTCAGGTCATTTATCTTTATCATTGCGATAGAACAAAAAAAGGCTTGTCAGTCTTGCCACGTGCTATCGCACCTAAATACGCATACATTGGTACATATTAATACATATATTTATCATCACGACGATTTCCTCAAACAGGCAGAGATTTGAGTGATAGTTAACTTTTGAAGCTCGTTTGAGTCATTCCCATTTTCATACATGCTCGACGGTTTCGAATCTTGAGTTGCTTGCTCATAGTGCAATCTAACGGATAGTAATATAAATAATACACTCTCTCTCGTTAAATATTTCAAGCAAGTTTAATATCTATATATAAAATGGACTTGAAACATACTTTCAGAAACGCATAATTAAATACACGCTCTAAAAGGTGATTGTGTCGTTGACTCCTGTACGAAATACATGATTTTATGTTCTTGTTTTATGAAAATACTAGCTTATACCCGCGGCTCCGCCCGCGTGGAGTTCGAAAAAGTAGCTTTGGAAATTTTCCTGCTAGAATCGGTTCAGCCGCTCTGCCATGAACGAGCATCATACATTAGCTGAACTTTGAATTTTTCAGGATTAAAAAAAAGTAGTCTATGTCCTATTCCTAGGTATTAGTTTTTTTGGCCGTGAAAGAACCGCAAACATCCAAACATCCAAACTTACAAACTTTCACGTTTATAATATTAGTAAGACTAGTAAGATTAATCTGTCAACCACGCGTGGGCAGACCATAGACGAACACATTTATAGACGTTACAGTGTGATTAGCACATAAATGGAAACGTGGCGTGTTGGAGGGGAAGCCCTGCAGTGGCTTCACAAGGGCTGCTTTGATTGGTTAATAATCTTAAGCCAAGCATTTCTATCCATCTAAGATGGATGGACTCGCCATCTGTCATGTTGGCACCTAATATACCTCTGGCGGAAAGTGGGTGTGTGGGTACTAACTATACACCTCTACCTACCCCATCGGGGACCCTTGTGGGAAGGCGTGAGGATATAATTATATAAGATGCGATATAGGTATGACAAAAGAGGTTCGAATACCCAGTAGTAAGGGTAGGTCTCACTGTAATAAATCTTAAAGGTGTGGGGTAACATAAAAAGGTTAGTATCAATTGGGAATAACTTAACCCCTTTCTTTAAGAATAAATAAACATATTATTATAGTATCCATGCATAGAAAAAGTTCAACCCTTAAAACAGCCGCAGCTGTAGAACCATTGACAGACGCCTCGCTCAACAGCAATGGCCGACTAGTAGCGACATCTGTAACTGAAATTTGTGTAGGTTTTATTGTAAATTTCACAAGTGTGAAGATTAGCGTGTTGCTAGTACAAAGTACAATAAATAATGATAAAAAAATGGTAGTTATTTACAGTAAGTAGGTCGGTTTGAAACAGTAATGGAAAATAAGGCTTATTTAAATGATAATAAAAGATTACCACGCCCTATGGACTATGGTTATCAATTAAGGCCCTAGATTAGTAGATTCTCTGGTCTTTGAATATGGTTATTCGTGATTTATTCAGGGCCCAATGTTCCAATTAAAATGATTTGATGCAATGACAGAAATACAATAATCATTATTAATTAGGTGGCAGGTACTTAATTTTTAGATTCAGCGTCTACGTCTATATCAAGGAGCCTATCATTTCCAGAGTCTCAACCACGGCCGCAAAACTGAACGCGTTAAAAACATCTAGAACCAGACGTACTGGATATATCCACAAATATTTAGCTGTAAAACAATTATTCCCAAATATTTTTAATTTTTGACAGGGATAAAAAATGTTTTAACTGTAAATCATAACGCCAGCCTGCGATGCGCCATCTGCCACAGACTGCAAAAGCGTGTTATCTATGGCCATAAGCAGCGTAACAACACTTTAACCGCCATATTTGGTTGGAAATCGAAACGTTGCAATTTAAACATAATTGACTGTACGCAGGCGTCAGTGTGTTTGTATTGCGATCCGAGAATAAGGATAAGAAGTGGGTGCCATTTTTTAAATTTTTATGATATATTATATCCTCACACCTTCCCACATGGGTCCCCGAAGGAGTAAGCAGAGGTGTATAGGTAGTACCCACAAACCCACTTTCCGCTAGAGATGTAATTTAGGTGCCAACGTGACAGGAGGCGAATCCATCGCCGTTACCCAAACACGACTATACATACGCCTTTGAATTTCTTCTGAGACGTATGCAGGTTTCCTTTCGATGTTTTCCTTCACCGTAAAGCTCATGGTGTGACTAATCACAGTTAAGCTCACAAAAACTCATTGGTACAGTAGGGATTCGAACTTTCGATCTTTGTGTCGTAGGCAACTACCATTCGGCCACCACAGCTCTATGTTTTATGAATCTATGTATTTATTTTAATTATTAAAACTTTTTTGTATTCTCTTGTAGCGTGGATTCCAGGAAAATTTGCTTTTATCAAATAACGTAGCGATGCCAAAGGCCTTCAACCGTCTCAGATCTTAAGCAAACTTAGTTAGGGGCACATCCTATAACTCGTCTTATAGCATTGGTCTTTTGCGAGCTAGGTGGCTCCCTAGCTGTCTGGATTGATACCATTTTTTTTTATTTTATATGCCTCGAGATACCGATTTGGGACAAATATTTTATCTGTAAGTCGTTAGTTTCAACTCTGCTTTGTAAATACTGTTAATTGTTGTTATTGTAAAATAAAGTTTTATATAAAGTGTTATTATACTCAAATCTATGGTGTTATTTTAACTATAGCACCTACTAGTTTTATGGTATTCAAGTATAGATGTTAGACAAAGGATTCACTGCTGTGAGCACGCCATCTTTTGTTTTACACTTAAGTTCACATAATTTTTCTTTGACACAACAGTAAGCAGCGCCATCTAGCGCATACTAATGTACTAAAATTGCTCTGACGATATAATTCTATACATTTGAGTGTATATAATAATTTTGATACAGTTTTTATTCATTAGTTAAATAAATTTTTTTAGGGGCTTCATTCAATACAAATGTTTATTAAATAATTTAATGCTATGTTTTAAGCAATTTTTTTACAAAATACTGTTCGTAACATGACCAATGTCTTCTTATAGGATCGTTCCATTTCAAAACTGCTACACCCTACATTGCCAAGCTTCATAATAGTGCTCTCCCTTTCTTTCCTTGTAAAGATACGTTATGCCTCTCTCATAGCTATGTTCAAATTCCCAATAATCATTTTTTTTCTATTTTGATCTGTCAATATGTATAATCTTTCCCATGTCTGTCATTCAGTAACCAACCAAATCAAATTCTCCGTTTAGGTTTTATTAAAATTCGGAGATTGGTAAAATTTACTTGTCAAGAACAGCTGAAACTCGAAATTTGTTATCAGATGACATATGGGAAGGAGTCTACATTCAACTGGAACACGTGCACCGGCAGCAATGGGAATTCTATGTTCCAAACTATGACAGAAAATAGGTAAATACATCTTGATTGGATCCACAGTGCACTGCCTTTTATTTATGTTAACAACACACTGTCAACATATGTAACGTCGTACGTACGTGCCTCAATATATTATATTTACCATCGCGATTTGCTTTACAATCTCATTTTTATTTTCAGAAAAAGACCTCGTGAAGAGGATATGTGTGAATTTATGCCATTGTCAAAAAGGATTAACAATTTACATATTAACAATAATCTTGGGAATACTTCAATTTCTCAAACTCAAGAAACTAGTCAAGTCAGTAGACATGATAATAATGGGATCTCGTCACCTGGCTCATCGTCAGGCTCCGAACGAAGACCTAGTTACGATCCTGGAATAAATTCTTCTCAAAGTAATTACTACTTCGAGAATAAGCTATTGTTCGAATTGCATTTAGAGAGAATACAAAGATCTGGACAACAATTTCCATTTTAAATAAGTTGATGTAAGTTTTGTGTTAATTTTGTTATAGCTACTTTTAGTGTATACTTAGTTGTACGTTTTTAATTAAAATTTGTTGAACAACAACTTATTGCGATATTATTTGAAACTACTGCGTTGTTGGTAAATACAATACGAAATAGACAAATACATAATATTAAACAATGTAATACGTTGTCATCTGATTAAGACATGAATATTAATTTCTATGTAGATAAGACTGTCAAACCATATGACATCAGTCATGTCAGTTTTCAAATCGAGCCAAAGTATGTACACCATTCACAAGAAAATTATGACCAATGACGTTGAAGCTTATTTGCGCCATCTGGCGTGAATTTTTCTAAGCTTCCAAACAGTATGGCGGATATCATTTTGTCATAAATGTTAAAAGTGAAGGGGCGTCATTATTTAAGTACGTCTTTTTCAAAGTAAACATGGAGTTTATTTGAAACCTTGTGAAATCAATTGGAAATTTTGGCTATTTACGCTAAAGGGACTGTATATATTACTGTGGAGGTGAGTACTGAGTGTTATTAAATGGATTTGTTTACAACGTGTGAATATCCGTGACCTTATTTCGAATGCGGTACTGTTGGTTGTACCGTTAGTCGGGGCGCGTGGCCACCTGTGAGACGGCAAAAGAGTGTCGCGAAAGCCGCTTGCAATACAACCCCTCCTCTCGGTGTCCTGGCGGTGGAGGAGCCGGGGAGCGGGAGTGATTTGGTGAGGCACATACACATGGAGGGGATCTCGAGGCTTGGTGGGGATGCGCTGAGTCTGCGAGATGCCCGCCCAGCCGCGGCCTGGTAGGGGTGAACAACCTTCCGTTCAGCTGGGTCTGCACGCCGTCTACATTGTCTTCCACGAAATTAGATTATTTTATAAGCATTTTCTTTCCAATTGCGTAACTACAATTTGTTCCAATTCGGCCATTTTTGTGTCCTTTGTCTTGAAAACCAAATAAACTTGAATACTATTTTGTAGCATTTACTCAAGGAAATAGTAGATTTAATATAGCAATTAGGTACTAATAGGCTTTTGGCAGTTCATTGCCTTAGGTGAATAATCTTCATGTTGATAAGATATCTAAACAAAAATGAGGTCAATGACTTTACAGTATGACCTTATTCAAACTCTGTAGCCTACTATCAAAGTGTTCAAATATACTTATTATACAACTTATTTCTTATACATATATAAAATTATCATATTTGATTCATAGAATAAAAAAAACTAAATGTTATAAATACTTATATATCATTTTCAGTCTGTAACATATTATATACATATATTTAAGTACCTAATTTATTATTCTACATTCCATAATATTTAATGTCTTGTACATAATATTTAATATACATATTTTAGTCTTAGACCTTGTCCATTTAAATAATTTTGAATAAAATAGTCAGCAATTTAGAAATAAAACTAATATCTTAACAACCAGGTCATTTTATGTTTAATTAAGAGTACAGTTAGTATTTTGGAAACAAAGGCTTTTAAGCCACTGATTGCAAGTAATTGTTCTGTATAGCCTGCCGCACAAGACGGTTACTCAATAATTTGTGATCCGCGACCACACCTCGGCTTGTGAAAGTATGAAGAGAAAGTGAGCATCACGCTAGTGTCTCATGCATACATAGCATGTATACATGTTAAGTATAACCCGCCGGTCGACTCTGCACAAAAAAACTTTCTTTAACCCACTTTCTTAGTTGGCGATCATCTTGTGCCTCTCACCAGCGGCGAGTGTCAGTGTAGCGCGGAGATCGCTTGCCGCCAGTGGTATGCGCCCTACCATACTCTCCCAGTGACTCCCGCGAGCAGTGGTGGGACGGGGTTCGTGGGGATACTGAATGACTCAAGTGGGACTGTGTTTGTTTTTTTTTTCGAGTGGAGGGTGTGTAGCACCATGTGCGACATGCAGAAAAGGTCCGTGAGCGACGATGCCTCTTGGTATATGACACCATTTTATTTTGCAAACATGTGGGGAAGTATGTGTTTGGCAAGGTTTTGAATGTTGATCCTTTTATTATGCTACATTTTTTATTTAATATCTTAACACCTGTTACATTTCAGTAATGTTTTAAAATTTGTTCATGGAATTCAAAAGAGACTGGTGTATTTATAAGTGTTGATGAATTATTTATAATTATATTCACCATTACATGCCACCTCTTAATTAACTTTATATGGTAACAGTCTTTAGCTATTTTGGTACAACAATTTTAACTGTTGAGGAACAGCATTTTTTATGCTATGATTTTGTTGATAAATTTTAAAGTAATACAAGTGATTTTGTTTAAATAAATGAAACAAAAACACTTGTATTAGTTATTATTTTTAATAATGAATAAAAAAATAAACATTTATGGGCTGCGCCTGAAATAAGAGCTGAATGATTATAAAACACTTGATAACTAGAATTGACAACTGGTTGGAGAATATATATTTTCATTAAATACTCTCTGAGAGCTACGAAAATCCACTTAGTATTCTTTTTATGTTAAGTGCAACAAAAGCAATTCTTCTTTGAAATCAATTAACACATGATTTGATCAGTAAAATGCTATTGTTCATATTGCATGATCTCATCTAAGTCAATTTTATACCTGAATATGCATAGAATTACCATCTATCCATCGTTGAGACATAGTACATAGAAGTTGAGAGTGCTACCTCAATACACATTCATAACCACTGATCGAGTAATAGTCTTAGGTTCGTACAGTACCACCGTTATAACGTGACCACCCGGAACTTTGCTCTCGTGAATGTACTGCGCGGGCGCACCTGTATAACTCGCGTACTATCTATTTAGTGCCGCACCGAACATTTGGGTACTCACATTGCGCACTCATTTCGTAGGGGTCTATTTCAAATGGACGTACTGTTATTTTTTGTACACATACCAACAACACACATATATATATATATATATATATATACTGTATATATACTATATATAATAGTAACTGGTGTCGTAAGGTGGCAATATTGCCCAACTGGGGCAGCACCAATTACTACCGGAAGATTCTGTTGTAGCCTATCTCAGTGCCGGATAAAGTTAGCCCGGGGCCACTAGGAAACCTGTCGAGGGAAATATATATTTATACACATACATACATAACACTAGACTTGCCTAGCACAGATAACCTGTAATACAATCCAGTAGCGACCAGCCATTGTGGCGTGATTGAGTAAAAAAGTATCTTTTAACCATTCGTAGGGCCCCCGACAGGTTTCGCTAGTGGCTCCGGGCTAACTTTAACCGGCCCTGCGATAGGCTACAACAGAATCTTCCGTTTATAATTGGTGCTGTCCAATGGGGGCAGTATTTCCACCTTACAGCACCAGTTAATAATGTAGAGTATGACACTAGAGATTTACTGAATTATTACCGCAACATGTCGCCACTCACCGCGACATGCGAGAATACTTTTTTAAATAATCTCTTTTGGAACTGTAGTTACAATAAACACAGTACAGCGTAACTAGGTAGCCAAAGGCCCTGGGTCCAAAATTAACTAGGGCCCTAACTAAACTATTTAAAATAGTTTGTTCCGTATTCGTCCTTTTTCGAATTCGGCGTTCTCTAGATTTGTTGTAATCCAGATTCTTCGTACTCTATAGATTCGTCGTAATACAGTCGACTCCATAATAAAAAAAACATACAAATTGTAAATTTCTTTAAAGAAAAATGTTAACGATGTTGCCATTATTAAAGTCGCATTCCTTGAATCTGGTTAATTATATTACGAATGTGGGAGAAATTATCACTAAAGTGTCCGAGGGGCCCCCTAAGCTTGGGGTCCGAGGGGCACTGCCCCGTCTAGACCTCCGGCCTGATGTGAGCCTCTCTTCGTCTGTTACGCTCAACCCCGGGCACTTGGTTTATAGCAGTAGACCCAGCCCCTTTCAATGAAGACTTTCTAAGTATTGTTCTGTGGTGGGTGCGCTAGGTTTTCAAGGAACGGTCCTGCTGGCAGTGGACCTAAAGCAGAGGTGCAAACTTTGCTTTCCCGTTGAGTAACTACAGCAATGAAATGCGAGCAAATTGTACTACATTTTATGCGAACCCGTCGCGCCTATTTGTCGTAACGTGATAAACTCACAAACTGCTTAGCGGATTTTGATGTCTTTAAATAACAGTAAAGTATAAGGCGGATAACTATATTTTTACTATCATATTATGCGCAGTAGAAACTATATAACGCACACCAACTCCCTACGAAACTACTGTATAATAAATAGTTATGGTGTAATAAATAATTGTCAGTGATCACTCTTAGATCACTGACAATTCATATATAATAACTAACAATACTTGTTATTGTCTGCGACCTGTTTCGATAACCCTGTCTCAGTTGCAAATACAATTTGTCGGATGTCTGGTCTAGTGGTCAGAGCGCATGGCTGCGAAGTTTGAGATCGCGGGTTCGATTCCCGCTGAGGAAAGATATTTGTGCGATGAGCACAAGTATTTTTACCTGAGAAGATCTAAGGAGAAATATGTAACACCACCACTAAGTGTAACACCACCACTTCCATTTCAACAAGCATAAGCCGGCTAGTACAGCGCCTCCTCCCAAAAAGTTTTATGGAAAATTCCAGTAAGCTCTTGTTGTAATTTTTCCCTTGTATAGCTACTGTGCCCCGCAGGGTCTATAATATACTATAATACCTATCATCACGCCGTGCCGCAAGTCCCTAACGCGGTAGGCAGAGAGTATAGAGCGCCAGTTCTCTCTTGACTAGCACACCTCTTTCGCTTTGTTCACGTGCAATAATCTCTTCATAGAGGATTTAAATAATGAATCAGAAATCAAAAAGGTGTACTATTTCTTAGGAAATGCAATATTTAAGTGTTGCCATTGTTGTGTTTCAGTGAGGAGGAATCAGAAATGAATTTCACCGCGTTCTCGCCGGTAAGTGCCGCCGGGACGCACTACGTCACTGCCGGGGGCCAGGTCACCAAGTTGCAGCAGAACGTGTCCAATAATGGCACTATGTCGCAGGTACACTATTAACTATACTTTAATATAATGTAAATAGCCGTGGGGGCCGAGTGAACTACTCGAAGATCACAAGTTCGAATACCGACTGTACCAATTACTTTTTCAAAACTTAAGTACAGTGATTAGTCACACTACTAGCTTTACGGTAAAGGAAAACATCGAGAGCCTTCCCACAAGGGTCCCCGAAGGGGTAGGCAGAGGTGTTTAGGTAATACCCACACACCCACTTTCCGCCAGAGGTATATTAGGTGCCAACGTGACAGATGGCGAGTCCATCGCCGTTACTCGAGCACGACTATACGTACGCCTTTGAATTTCTTCTCAGACGTATGCAGGTTTCCTCTCGATGTTTTCCTTCACCGTAAAGCTCGTGGTGTGACTAATCACTGTACTTAAGTTCAGAAAAACTCATTGGTACAGTCGGGATTCGAACTGGCTACCTTTGCGTCGCAGGCAACTGCTCGAATCACTCGGCCACCACGGCATATTGTGTTATATGTGTTATACTATTATTATTCATAGAGCCGTGGTAGCAGAGTGGGTCGACCAATCGCCAGCATCGTAGATTGCAGTTCGAATATAGACTGCCGATGAGTTTTTTCTGAGCTTAAGTACCTACAGTTAATAATCACTCCACGATTTTTACGCGGAAAATATCGAGAGAAAACATGCCCATACATATAAATACACAGATTGTATTTCGAAGTAGAAAATTAATACAGATTTTTAAATTAAAAATATATTATAAATAAATAAGTTCAGTACTACAGGCACTATCGATAATTGTTTTTTTTTTAATAAGATGTCTGGAACGTGGTTTTATGTGCATACATTATTATTACCTTTTATTTATGGACCTCTATTAATAATCTGACCCGCGTTTAATTAAAAACTTTAAATAAAATACATAAATAAACAGCTTATATACAGGAAAGAAAGACAAATGTGGTAAATAATATATGACCAAAGCAAATTAGTTACATTGGGTCGTGTTAGGCAACCAGTGAAAGTTGCCTTGTGTGTGACTCATTGGCACTGGTACGCTATTCTATAACGCAATGCGGGGTGCTAGATACTACATCACACATTAGGGGTATGTTAAGACTGTAAGAGAGTATTATTACACCTCTGTCTGCCCTTTCGTACATGCATACATATATGTATTTATATAAAATAAATAAATACCTTGGGACAATTCCACACAAATTGTTATAGACTCAAATTAAGCTTGTGTTATGATAACTAGACAACGAAATATTGACTTATATAGTTAGATATATACATAAATACATAGACATCAAAGACAAAGGTTATATTTGTGTTCACCACACAAATATCTGCCCTCGGCGGGAATCGAACACGCGATCTCAAGTTTCGCAGTCCGAAGCTCTAACAACTAGATCAGACGGCCTTCAACTTTCCATATATTTCTTTTATATATATATATTTGACTCGCGATCTGTCACGTTAGCACCTAAAATATAACTTTGGCGGAAAGTGGGTGTGTGGGCCCTTCCAATACCTCTGCCTATCCCTTCGGGGACCGGGAAGGCGTGAAGTATATGGAAGCTCGCAGGTGACTTAATACCCAAGTTGGTCAGCACGGATTTTAATAACAACTAACTGTAATCCCGCGGTTTTTCAGTGCCAGATGCTCACGAACATTCGCAATTTTTGTAAGATAATAATGTTGATTACATTACAGGTAGTGGGTGTGATGGGGAGCGAAGGCATGCAGTACCTGCGCATGCAAGATGGCAGCGCCCTCCACGCGACGCCTCAGCTGATCTCTGTGCCCATCGCACTACCTGGCACTAAACCTGGTCAGTACCCCTTTTTGGCGACTTCATGTCACATACTAGGTTTTTGTTTGAGGGGAGACCGGGCAGTTTGTTTCGAATTTGCTTCTCTTAAGTAAATACCTGTTTTTGGAAACGGTAATTGTATATATATATATCTGCGTGATATATATATATATATCACGCCTTCCCCGGGTCCCCGAAGGGGTAGGCAGAGGTTTATAGGTAATACCCACACACACCCACTTTCCGCCAGAGGTATATTAGGTGCCAACGTGACAGATGGCGAGTCCATCGCCGTTACTCAAGAACTACTACTCAAGGACTATACATACGCCTTTGAATTTCTTCTCAGACGTATGCAGGTTTCCTCTCGATGTTTTCCTTCACCGTAAAGCTCGTGGTGTGACTAATACTTAAGTTCAGAAAAACTCATTGGTACAGTCGGGATTCGAACTTGCGACCTTTGCGTTGCAGGCAACTGCTCGAACTCGGCCACCACGGCTTCTGTTTTTGGAAGCGGTAATTGAATAATTAATATATTTGACTTTGGTTAATTGCTCCGTGTCACAACTTCATATAAATGTTTAGTACCTGAATAGTTTAAGTATCGGGTTCTTCATACCAACCGTGGCAAAAAAACACGTGGCCTACCTGATGGTAAGCGGTTACCGCCGCCTACGCACGCTTGCATCACCAGGGTATCGCTCGTGCGCTACATACCCTAGGACCCGATCGTGGCATTAACATGCTCGTTATTATATTTTTCTCGTCTGCATGCGTTGCAGTTCGTCGTTGGTAGGTAATAAATGTGGCTTGTCCTCACAGGTGACCCGCAGCCCACAGTGCAGATCCAGGTGCTCGGCCCCAACCTGTCGCTACAGCCGCAGCAACAACCCAAATATCAAATGCAAATACCCATACAGGGATTTCAACAAGGTATTGTCAAATTATATAAATGATTTGTATGTGTTATTTATATGTGTACGTGATAGATGACGAGTCCATCGCCGTTACTCAAGCACGACTATACATACGCCTTTCAATTTCATCTCAGACGTATGCTGGTTTCCTCTCGATGTTTTCCTTCACCGTAAAGCTCGTGGTGTGACTAATCACTGTACTTAAGTTCAGAAAAACTCATTGGTACAGTCGGGATTCGAATGTATTCGAATTTAATATACATATGTACTTTTGGGGTAACTAAAGAAATACTTGTCCTTGCACTTTACTGTTTCCAACGAGTTTTCCTTAGAGAGTACAGCTGTAGCGTCATCGTGCTCTTAGTTACGCATTCATTGGTAGCGGTAACCGCTTACCATCAGACGGACTGCTAGCTTCTTGACCACATTCAGAAAAAAACTGTTTAGACAATGTTACCTTTAGCGGGACTAAAATACTGCTTTAGGTAAAACATTTCGTGATCATATTCGTGATATATATGATGATGATCCATACTGCGTTTGAATGGAGAATTAATGAATATATTTGCCTACAGGGGCGTTATTAACGGTGGCGTACTCTCCCGACGGGAATGAGTCCAACGGTTTGCAGTTAGTCGGGCAGAACTCGTTGGCTGAAGGTAAATTATGAAATCTATGCATACGTGTATCATTACGCCGAGACTCTCGCGTCTGCACGGAGAGAATAGTGTCTTTATATAATAACTAGCTTATGCCCGCGGCTTCGCCCGCGTGGAGTTCGAAAAGAAGCTTTGGAAATGTTCCTGCTAGAATCGTTTCAGCCGCTATGCCGTGAAAGAGCATCATACATTTATAATATAAGAACATTGAATTTTTGGAAAAAAAAATAGCCTATGTCCTATTCCTAGATATAAGCTATCACCATTTCAACTTTCAGCCAAATCGGATCAGCCGTTTTGCCGTGAAAGAACCGCAAACATCCAAACTTACAAACTGTCACATTTATAATGTTAGTAAGATAATAACAAGTGACAAATTGACATAGTGTGTTTGTTACATTTTCTCGTCCTAACTACTCAACACACATACATATCATCATGCCGAATCACTAACAGGGTAGGCAGAGAAAATAGAGCGCCAGTTCTCTCTAGACTAATGTGGATGAAGCGAAAGAAGTATGCAGCTTTAGAGAGCGCTGCTAAAGCGATCACTTTAATTATTTTAATACAAGTTAAGTTGTTATGGGTGCATAGTAGACCACTACTGTACTGTACCCTAACAATGGTTCTATCATTTAGAAAAAGTACTGTTCTAGAGGGATGCAAAAAATACTTTTAGACTTCCGGCATTACTAGGCCTTCTGACAAAACTCTTTGGTACAGTCGGCATTCGAATTTGCAATCTTAGTATTATGTGGTACCTATGTATGAAGAAAGCATAACTTTGAGATGTCGAATAGAAACATTTTGCGCACATCAGATATTGGTTTGACAACGATCACGTATTTGGTCACTCAATGAATGTGTATAATAATGTCGTGTAATATGGCATGTGTCCAGCCGGGCTGCAAGTGTTGGCGGCCATCCCCCAGGAGATGCAGCTGCAGATGCAGCACTCGCAGGCGCAGCAAGACACCAAGGGACATAATATACAGCACCAGGTCGTTATGCAATATACACACACACACAAATATAGACACACATACCACACATATAAACATACACAACACATAAAGAGACACCATACATATAAACACCCACCACAAATATTAACACACACGCACACATAAACATTCACCACACACACCCACAGATACACACATACACACACATATAAACATACACCACATATATAAACACCCACCACAAATATAAACACACACGCACACATATACACACATACACACTATCACACAAAAGCACACGAACCGCTTCATCGTGGTCATAGTAATGTTATACCAGCAGGTGTACATCACGCCTGACCAGCACATCATCATCAACGGGCCTGAGAACTCGAAGGTGCTCAACAACAACAACAACGAAGCCGTGGCTAACATCATCATTAAAGAGGAATGCGATGAGATCATGCACGATGATGTGAGTCACTTTAATACTTTGTAGGTTTACCAAGAGGTAGCCCAATGTGGGGCTGGGCCGTAGGGGCTGGGTGGCTTTCTATAAGCCATGTCATGCCTTCTACGATAATCAAATCATCATTCTTCATGTAGCCAGGTGCCGGTTGGCAAACGGTAAATATACTATTCGTTTAGTTTAGTAGTCCGGAATTGGGATAGGCAGACAAAACAAACTTGTTGCGTGACATATGCCTATATAATATCGTACTAATATTATAATAAAGAAATCGCTCCAAAAATTTACAA
Source organism: Drepana arcuata (assembly GCA_016069955.1). NCBI lineage: Eukaryota > Metazoa > Arthropoda > Insecta > Lepidoptera > Drepanidae > Drepana > Drepana arcuata. The sequence continues at coordinate 26,851 of JACCPG010001544.1, forward strand.
CATTATTAAAGGGAGTAAGTAATATTAACGCCGAAATATGGTTTTATGGGTTGCTTTCAGAAACTATTAATAAGTTTAAAAAAACAACGATAACGTAGTCAGATACTACAGTAATAACTTTATCGTTACAGCTGTGTTTTATACTGTTACGAGCTGGGGTTCGGGATAATTTAATGATAGCCGGTTGATGCACTTTAACGACACTTTATTCTATACACAATATAATTCCGGAAACTTGTACGACAAATCCGTACACTTTGCTACAATTCTATTCACTATATCACTGATCACCACAGCACAGTAAACGCTAGGTAATGAAACACTTCTACTCTGTGTACATTACAACACAGTAAACACTAGGCACTGAAACACTCACTATAGTCACCGATAAAATACTTGTGATCACTCGCACTGAACTCAACTCACCAACTCTAACTCAGACTCTCTAAACTCAGACTACTTCGAACTCATCCAGACTGCGTACCGCTCGGACACCGCCACTATATGCCGACGGCGCGACAATACTTCGATATAAATTGGGCTCTGGGCACCGCCATTAAGATGTTCGTAGAATTGCCGTGTGAATGCATCCGCAGAACAAAGGCCGGGCGACGAAAACAACTTGTTTACGTCCTTTCTTAATTGCCTCCTTTTGTCTATATTTCCTGCTAAGTGCTGTTGTTTCGCATGGCTTTCACACGGCAAGACCTCCAGAACCTTCCATCGTAACAATACGATATGTGTGTGTGTCATAAACAAAGTACTTAAAAATCACTGATATCATTGAAATTCCAATTTGAACTGCAAACGTGGCAGTAGTACCGCC
>JACCPG010001545.1:0-35060 GCA_016069955.1 Drepana arcuata
GTACAGAAAAACTCATTGGTACAGTCGGGATTCGAACTTGCGACCTTTGCGTCGCAGGCAACTGCTCGAACCACTCGGCCACCACGGCTCTTTTTTGATTTTGATTTTGATCTTATATTAGAGAGGATTTTATTAACAATCATTGTGCTTTGGAAAACCTCTGGAGGAATTTTGCATATATTCGCGAAGCTTTCTTGATTACGCTGTCGATGAAATTGAAACCGTCTATGGGCAATTTTCTCAATTAATTGAAACTGTTAAGTTCTTGTTGAGAAAGAAATTATTTAAATGGAAGTATTTTAAGTCTGAGATGCCAAACAAAAATGCGGACCGCCTATGAACGCTTGCAACTCCAGGGGTATCGCTCGCGCGCTTCCGACCCTGCAGGAATCTTTTCACGCCCTTCTTGAAGAACTCCACGCTGTACTCTCATGTATATATGACAGATAAAATGTCATCTGTCACGTTGAAAAGTAAATATATATTTAAATAGTTACTTTGTGATTAAGGGATTTCTTTCATTTAGGTAATATTACATTAGAAACATATATGTATGTACACATATTTATATATACATATATATTATTCTAAATACATAAAATTCACACATTTAATGAACATTAAAGCTATATTTCGAAATGTAACATTAATTATACGGAATATGTACATTTATATGTACATAATGAAAACGTCTGTACATATTTTAACAAAAATAAATTTCTATGTATATATAAATGCTCGCTTAGGTGTATTTACAAGGAGTTCTAGAAATGCTAACGTAATCCTAAAATCTGGCACATAGAATTGCTAATGAATTGAACAGATATGTTTAGTGCGTTACATAATTCAATTACATTATATATTTACAATACATATACCTTTAAACCTTCCACAAAAGTCTTCAAAGGCAGACCGAGGTGTAGTTTATTACACCTACATTTACCGGAAGATTAATTTGGGTGCTTACGCGACATGACTTCGTTTTCTCACAATGCTTCCCTCCTCGTCATATTACAAGCTTCTGCATTTATGTTGCAATGTCACGAGATAATGAACTCAAGCTTCTCTTAAGCTCAAGGGTTTGAACTAGCAATGTTGACTTTGCTGGCTCATATGCTTCTGTACCCACTTAGCGATAGCTGGATTTAACACCGAGAGTACTCAATCAGCGAGTATGTATGAAGAGACTGATACATGTGGATGAAGCGAAAGATGTATGTAGGTAAGTCTAAAGAAAACTGGAGCTCTATACTCTCTGCCTACCCTGTTAGGGACTTGGTGTGATTGATGTTATGATGATTACACTTAAAGTATCGGGAATCCATGATCCTGATATATATGTGTGAAACATTGAATATTTTATGAGAACATGGTACTGTTAAGTTTATTGATTGTGTTTTTTCTGGTTACCCTACGTTGTATGTAGGGTAACCAAAAATAATCGCTAGTTTCCCAGTAAATTTGCTTTCAACTAACAAATTAATATATGTATATATCCTCACGCCTTCCCATAAAGGTGTAGGCAGAGGTGTATAAGTAGTCTCACACACTCACTTTCCGCCAGATATTTATTTTAGGTGCCAACGTGACAGCTGACGAGTGCATCGCCGTTACTCGAGCACGACTATAGATACGCCTTTGAATGTCTTCTCAAACGTATGCAGGTGTACGCTCGATGTTTTCCTTCACCGTAAAGCTGTGGTGTGTTCGTACGACGACATGTCATCACCGTACTTAAGTTCTATACGACCTTATTGGTTCTTTATTTAGTAAACCAATAACTCAAGCACAGCCAGCTTGCTCTCGTCTCACCGATGATTTATCAAACTGCGATAGGAAGTGATCAATTATTTCCTCCGTTTAATACCGACCTAAAAATAGTTAACAGCGGACATCTTTGCTGAGTTGAAAAACAATAAATCACTCCCTTCAGATAATAATGACCTCAATAAGATGTCTTTGATATCTCGTGAGAGCGAAACGACTTTGGAGTTATAAGGGCTGTGGCACATAGTACACAATGCGATTTATCTACACTGATCTTACAATATACATACATACATACATATCATCACGCCAAGTCCCTAAGAATATATAATATATAATGTATCTTACAATATATATTACAATATTATGAAGGCGAAAGTGTGTATGTATGGATGTTTGTTTCTCCTTCACGGCAAAACCGCTGAACCGAATTGGCTGAAAGTTGAAACGGTGATGACAAATACCTAAGATTAGGACATAGGCTGCATTTTATTACAAAATATATATAAATACTTTTTCGAACTCCACTTAGGCGTAAACACGGGAAAAGCTATAAATTGTGCCGTGGTGACCGAAAGGTTCAAGCAGTAGCCTGCAACACAAAGATTGAAAGTTCGAATACCGTCTGTACTAATATTTTTTTCTGAACTTAAGTGGTTAAGAACTACAGTGATCAGTCACACTACCAACTTTACAGTGAAGGAAAACACCGAGAGGAAACCTGCATACAGTTGAGAAGAAATTCAAAGACAATGTTTAAGTTGTGCTCGAGAAACGCCAATAGACTCGCCATCTTACACTTTCAGAGATGTGTGAAGACATTAACCATTCGGTTCTTGAGTACTTTGTATATCAATATCCTTCCTTAATATTCTTTTAAAATGTTAGTACCTGGATGACCGAGCTAAGCTCGGTATTTTTCAGATTTATATTTTTTCGTACGAATGACATACTTATGACAACCAAACAGTCATTGGCTTAAAGTTTGTTGCTTAGCAACGCTTTATCAGTGGGGAAATTCATATACTAATGAAATTGTTGGAGATTTTCAATGCCTAAAAACACGGATAAAACGACTTTTTTTTAAAATGAAACCTAGCTAGATCGATTTATCGCCCTCGAAATCTCCCCCTTACCAAATTTTATGAAAATCGTTGGAGCCGTTTCCCAGATTCAGATTATATATATAGATATATACAAGAATTGCTCGTTTAAAGGTATAGGGATATGAAAATCGTTGGAGCCGTTTCCCAGATTCAGATTATATATATAGATATATACAAGAATTGCTCGTTTAAAGGTATAGGGATATATATATATATAGATATATACAAGAATTGCTCGTTTAAAGGTATAGGGATATCGATCAGTGTTCACTCAGTGTATCCACTAAGTCTGATTGCCATTTCAGTGTTCGATTTGACTATCAAATTGGATTCGGTCAATGCTCATTGAACGCTGTCCAGATTACTATCCAAATGATATTGATTGTAAGAACTTTTTCATTTAAACCAATATTTTAATATAGAGAAAGGATCAGTGACAAAAGATCGATCAAACAGATATCCATATAACGCGAGTGTCTAGAAGAGGTATAGACGTCAAGAGTATTCGAAACCAGCGAGTATGTATGAGAGGGATGAATGTGGACGAAGCGAAAAGGGCATGTAAGTCTAGAGAGAACTGGCGCTCTACTCTCTCAGCGTTAGGAACCTGGCGTAATGATATGTATGTGTGTATGTCTAGAAGAGGTAGAGGAAAATCAAATCGATGATGATGAACTCACTAATGATGGGAAAGTTTAGAGTAGATACACAAGACCAACCAGCATGTATGAACTACTTCTCAGACGTTTGCAGGTTTCCTCTCGATGTTTTCCTACACCGTAAAGCTTGTGGTTTGACTAATTACTGTACTTAAATTCGGAAATACTCATTGGTACAGTCACGATTCGAACTTGCGATCTTTGTGTAAAAAAATAACGAACATACAAATATCCACTTTTATTTTTAGTTTACGTTTTTTTAAACTATTATTACTAGTTCAGTGCCAGTAACTTTGTTCTACGAACTTTAATCTACTCAAAACGCGGTCAAGGAAACAGAGCGAATATCCCTCTCTAGGATGGGTGGCGTCCGGATGGAATGCGAACTATTCTAATCATAGCATCCAAGTTTGTAATTTCCAACGGAGCGCGCCCTGAAAAATGTTCCGAGTCGGTAATTAATAATTCACGAATCAATTACGGACTTGTACATTGCATATCACATTCAAAGCGAAGTGCGCTTTAAAACCTTTGTTTAAAGTTTCTTTTCGGTCGAATGGACAGCCTGATGTTCGTCTTGACATATTGGGCGGAAGTTAAATAAAGAATGGAGACCAAAAAACAACCCAATTAAATATATTAAACTGTAGACAATTTAAAACAAATCCGTATAGGTTTTAATCCTAAATGGTTGAGGAACAGAAATGACTACTTATAAGCCTTTAAGAATTTTATATAATAATAATATATCCTCACGCCTTCCCACAAGGGTCCCCGAAGGGGTAGGCAGAGGTGTATAGGTAATACCCACACACCCACTTTCCGCCAGAGGTATATTAGGTGCCAACGTGACAGATGGCGAGTCCATCGCCGTTACTCGAGCACGACTATACATACGCCTTTGAATATCTTCTCAGACGTATGCAGGTTTCCTCTCGATGTTTTCCTTCACCGTAAAGCTCGTGGTGTGACTATATCACTGTACTTAAGTTCAGAAAAACTCATTGGTACAGGCGGGATTCGAACTTGTGACCTTTGCGTCGCAGGCAACTGCTCGAACCACTGGGCCACCACGGCTCTTTTAGATTTAAGATTTTAGATTAAGAATTTTAGATTTAAGATTTGCATGGAAAATAGGCAGAATCACATATTTCTAATCTAGTATATAACCTTCGCGCCTACCCTTGTGTCCTCGAACGGGTAGGCAGAAGTGTGTAGGTAAAATTACCCACACACTCGCTTTCTTCTCTATATTTTTAGGTGCTAACGTGACAGATGCGAGTCCATCGCCAGAGTATTCGAAACCGGTGAGCACGTATAAAGAGACTGATGAATGTGGTCGAAGCGAAAGAGGTGTGTAAGTCTAGAGAGAACTGGCGCTCTACCCTCCCTGTCTACCCCGTTAGGAACTCGGTGTGATTATATGTATATTGTACTAATAATACCCGTACAGAATACGAACACAAATAGACCATCGCTATTTCTAGTAAAGCTGACCTTTTGAGGAAATATCAATCTGCTCGGCCTTCGGGTCAGATGCGCGCTTGACCCGGATAACACATTCTATCTGCTTTCCACTTTGATACGGAGCTTAAAACAATATTTATATAAGAGAGGTAGGGCATAACGGGTTTCCCGTTCGAATTTGGAGCTGCCCGACTGGGGCAGGACCTCCACCTTATAGAAGTCCGTAGCCAAATAACACAATTTATTGTGTTGTGTTCCTACGCGGTGAATAAGGTATCCAGTATTGAGCTCCTTGGGGAGGGGGGAGGATTGTTACATTGTGCTGGAAGCAGAGGGATTAAACCCATTATGCTGTCAACACAGTATAACTCTCCGAACACAGAGTGGCAACGCGCAAGTGATACTTCGGTATCGTAAGCGTATTTCATACGGTGGGCCGTATGCTTGTTTGCCACTTGTGAAGTATAAAAAAAAAGGTAGGTTATTATTTATTTGTCGGGTGCCTGGTTGAGGCTTGAACCTTAATGTCGCGGGTTCGATTCATCACACCCTCACGGGGTAGGCAGAGAGTATAGAGAGCCAGTTCTCTCTAACATGCCTCTTTCGCTTCGTCCACATTCATCAGAGTCTTTATAAATAATATAATATATATATATATATACAAAAAAAATATGGTGCCGGAAATAAGGTGAATGGAGAATTGTCGGCGTTGATGGGCAGTAAAAGTCTGAGCAAGAATGCTCGAGTTGCTGTCCACAACGCGATATTGGTACCTACCTTATTGTATGGCAGCGAATCCTGGGTATGTCAGAGGAAGTATGAAAATAGCTTGAATGCAGTCGAGATGCGATCTCTTGGAAAAATGTGCGGCGTAACGATATTAGATCGAATCTGCAATGAAGAGATTCGCAAATCACTTGGCATGAATGAGGGCGTGATTGTAAAGATGAAGAAAGGCATGTTACGTTGGTTTGACACATAGAAAGGATGAGTGAAGAAAGACTAACGAAACAGATATACAAAGCAAAAGTGTGTGCAAGGAGAGGCAGAGGAAGGCTACGTTCCAACTACCTGGATCAAATAGATCGGACTCTGAAGGACGGGAACGTTAAGAGTACTCGAAACCGACGAGCATGTATGAAGAGACTGATGAATGTGGACGAAGCGAAAGAGGTATGTAAGTCTAGAGAGAACTGGCGCTCTATACTCTCTGCCTACCCCGTTAGGGACTTGGCGTGATGATATGTATGTATGTATGTACAAAAAAATATATATTAAGAAATATAGAGGCCCACCAGTTTCGAGATCAAATATTATTATCGATATTAATTGAACCTACGAATAGCCTGCAACACAAAGAATGCAAGTTCCAATCCTGACTACCAATGACATCAGTCACACACCGAGCGTTACGGTGCAGGAAGACATCGAGAGGTAATCTGCATACGTCTGAGAAGAAACTCAAAGACGTATGTATACATATATAGGCATGACTGAAGGCGAAGGCTCGCAATTCTTCACGTTGGCACTTAAAATATATTCGCTTCCTCTCTCTTCTACCACTTCGGATATCATTTTGGGACGGCGTTAAGTTAAAAAACCCGCACTGGTCATTTCATTCTAAGCGGGTTCGAACCCGTTCATATACCTTTAATTTTTTTAGCTTTTAATAATATTAATTACACCACGAAAAGACAAAAATTCTCTAAAAAAATTTGTCGGCTAAAACACCTTCAAAGACTCTTATGAAAGCCGCGATTTTATAAATACTCTTAAATGTTATAACACAAGGTTCAAAATACTGTAACATGAGATCTAAGGTACACATCAACATAATTAACTTTATATCTAACTTAATAAGGTTCATATTGCTCTGCCTGATCCATGATATAAGTACATACATTCGCATTACACGAATTAATAATTTGTCAATCAAATCACAACCTTAGCGCATTCAATTTGGCTTCAGAGACATGGAGACATATAATACTGACCTTTAATTAGTCTGTCAGTTACAACAATCGGTGTCAGCGAAACTACAGATACACGAGAAAATAGGTCAGTTGCTCAAATATGTCATAGGATAAAAATTAAAAGCAAAAATATATTCCACGTTCACAATTTTTTTACCTTTACCTCGCAATAAATTCAACTGTATCTTGAGTTTGAAATATATTTTAGTATATTAATAGTTTAAGAGCCGTCGTGGCTGAGTGGTTCGAGCAGTTGCCTGCGACGCAAAGGTCGCAAGTTCGAACCCCGACTATACCAATGAGTTTTTCTGAACTTAAGTACTGTGATTAGTCACACCACGAGCTTTACGGTGAAGGAAAACATCGAGAGGAAAACTGCATACGTCTGAGAAAAAAATCAAAGACGTATGTATAGTCGTGCTTGAGTAACGGCGATGGACTCGCCATCTGGCGACACATTGGCATCTAATATACCTCTGGCGGACAGTGGGTGTGTGGGTGTTGCCTATACACCTCTGCCTACCCCTTCGGGGACCCTTATGGGAAGGCGTGAGGATATATTATGTATATTATATTAATAGTTTCTGAACAAAACCCATTAAACAATTCATCGGAGTGAATTTTGTATAATAATATTGCAATTTCGATATCTTTGGAGCTATTTGATTTATTGCATCGCCATGAGGATATATTCACAACATACTACAATAATAATAAATATAATATATACTACAACTCCCACATAATAAACGTTCTATTGTCTGAGACTTCCCATTTATAAATACACTTTGACATAATTGAATGAATTACAACCTTACGATTTCGAAAATTACGTTCCAAATACGATATCGTCCGGCCTCGAGCAAGATGCCTGGTGTTTCAGGATATCAGCTGATGTAGATTTCACACAGTTGTTCATGTGAATGTCTGATGAAGCGTTTGAGTGGTGGTGGTCGCGGCGGGGGCGCTGGCAGCAGTACCGGCGAGCTGAATCACCGCAGAGGGACCTGGAAATTGAACCTTATTTAGTTGGCAAATACACATATTTTCACGCCCTTCATCAAGGAAGCTAGGTCCCTCCCTGGTTCCATTCCCGCTTAAGGCTCGCAATTTTGTGGTTTTCACAATCACGTGTTTTAGAGTTAATTTACCTTTTTACCAAACGAATAGTTGTGTGGAAAGGCGAAGGTGTGTGTATATTTTCGGAGAGAATTCTCCGAAACTATATGTTAGGTGCCTACGTGACAGATGTCGAGTCCACCGCCGTTACTCAAGCACGTCCATACATACGCCTTTAAATTTCTTCTCAGACGTATGCAGGTTTCCCCACGATGTTTTCCTTCACCGTAAAGCTCGTGGTGTGATTAATCACTGTACTTAAGTTCAGAAAAACTCATTGGTACGGTCGGGATTCGAACTTGCGATCTTTGTGTCGCAGGCGACTGCTCGAACCACTCGGCCACCACGGCTCAAAGACAAAAGGAAAAAAAAAACAAAATATATTATTCAACGTAGGGGACACAGGGAACATCAAGTACTTATTGAACGTCAAATACTTAATAAAAACTAAAGTTACCACCGTTTCCAAGATAAATACCTGCCAGGAGAAGAAACGGCGAAACAAACTCCCCGGTTTTCTCTTTTAACATTTGTTCCCTTTTACGTAGGGGTAGAAAAAGATTAAATTACATATAAACTCTGTATAAAAGGAGCAATTCATTGCCATGCTTGGCTATCATTCAAATCACTCATTCACACTCATTGGTACAGTCAGAATTCGAACTTGCAATGTTTGTATTGCAAATACTCGAACCACTCGGCCATCACGGCTCTGTCACGGTTCACTTTAAAAGGAGTTGGAGAACTCGCAAATCTGAGTAAATTCGCAAGGCGATGTTGTTTATACAAACCAACTCATTTCGAATTGATCTTTCGATGTCGCCCTACTCTACTACTTTACTTTGATCATTCAAATAAATAAGATATTTTCGGGCTTAATGAAACATGTTCATTTTGTTATATAAAGCTTAGCCCTGCTACGTGTGGTTCTCACGTCTCAACCTTTTATTGACCACGGACTAATGTGGACGAAGCGAAAGAGATATGTAAGTCTAGAGAGAACTGGCGCTCCAATCGTCTCCCCCGTTAGGGACTCGGCGTGATGATATGTATGTATATATATTATATTAACATTGTATGAAATTTAAGAGAGGTAGGGCATAACGGGGTTTCCCGTTCGAATTCGGAGCTGCCCGACTGAGGCAGGACCTCCACCTTATAGAAGTCCGTAGCCAAATAACACTATTTATTGTGTTGTTTAGCTCCTTGGGAGAGGGGAGGATTGTTACATTGTGTTGGAAGTAGAGGGATTAAACCCATTATGCTGCCATCACACTATAACTCTCGGAACGCAGAGTGGCAACGCGCAAGTGATACTTCGGTATCGTGAGCGTAAATAGGCTACGGTAACCGTTTCCCATCAGGTGGGCCGTATGCTTGTTTGCCTCTCTTGTTGTATAAAAAAAAAATGAAAGCAAGGAAATGTATATATAAATATATCTTCACGCCTTTCCACAAGGGGTGACACTTGAAAGGGATAGGCAGAGGTGTGTAGGAAGTGCCCATGCATCCACTTTCCACCGGATATATTTTAGGTGCCTACGTGACAGATGCCGAGTCCATCACCACGCGTTTCTCAAGTACCTACAACTACACATACGTCTTTGAATTTCTTCTCAAACGTATTTAGGTGTCCTCTCGATGTTTTCCTTTTCCTTTTTAAGCTAATGGGGTGACTAATCACTGTACTTAAGTTCAGTAGAACTCATTATCACAAACGGGAGTCGAACTTGCGTTACAGGCAACAATTAAAACCGACTATGCGTCTCGCCTACTAGTACACCTAAGTAAGTAGTGTTTGTATCCTTGCTAGAGCAAAAGCCTCGCTGCAGACCGTGCATAATTCTGTTCACACCTAGAGTTAGGGCTGCCTCACCGACACTTTTCAACGTACCTGCAACACGAGTCCAAAGTTTTCCTGAACGCAGCCCTGAAGTCTCTGTTGAAGTACGCGTAGATGAGAGGGTTGAGGGCCGAGTTGAAGTAGCCGAACCAGAACACAGCGGCCACCACGGCTGGCGGGGAGGGACACGCCTCCCCACATAAGGCTGTTATTATATACCTACGGAAAGTAAATTCATATATAAGAACATTGTCCCGTGGCTGCGCATGTAATATTTGGCATCATTCGAAGTGTTTCAGTAAAAAAAACATAACTCATATATATACTCACACCTTTTCTTTTATACCACATGGGTGGCAAACAAGCATGCGGTCCGCCTGATGATAAGCGGTTACCGCATTCCCACAAGGGTCCCCGGAGGGTTAGACAGAGGTGTGGAAGTACTATATATATACTTATATACCTATACTGTACACCTCTGCGTAACCCTTCGGTGTTTTGACCACTTTCCGCCCGAGATATATTTTAGGTGCCAACGTGACACAGAGCGAGTCCAAAACGTACCGTACGTGTTAATACAGCCACTTACAGATACTCAAGGACGGGAATATCAAGATCACTCGAAACCGAATGAAGAGAGTGATGAATGTGGACGAAGCGAAAGAGATATGTAACTCTAAAGGGAACTGGTGCTCTGCTGTCTGACTAACTGAAGGATTCGGCGTGTTGATATGTATGTATGTCTCAGTGCCAAATTTCATCCAATTCGGTACAGCTGTTGAGTAACAAACATTCGCATTTTTAATATTTTAATATTTTTAATATTCGTAGGATATCATGAAGCCGAGACCCTGGAGGGTATGGCCCCATGGAGTAACAGACGAAGCAACAGTTCTTTTTAGACTTAAAGACATCTCTCTCTTAATCCACGTCCTGTATTTGCCTTCTGGTAGCACCCTTTAATGGTACCACCTCCTTGGCACAGCATGAAGTATACATTTGTCTCTTGAACAATCTTGAATTGCATGGTATGACTTCTTGTATTTGGTGAAGTATGCATCTTTTATAGAGAATCTGAGTCTACTTACCATAAGAAGAATGGCAGCCAACATGCCAGGAATGCCGACATAATAATGCCAAGAGTCCTGGCAGCTTTCCTCTCCCGCTTCATCTTGCTGCTGGCCATCGGCTGCATCTGTATGCTGTGCCGTTCCCTCATCACGTCTCCCATGGTGATGCCGTTGATCTGAAGGTGCTTGTCCAACAGCAACGCGGCTACTTTACTCCTGGTTAAGAAGAGAACAGTTGAAATACACGAGAGAGGGTAATTGAACTGGCAACGCAGGAACGTTGAGATTTTCCCTGGAGAGTACAGCATGGAGTTCTTCAAGAAGTGTGTGAAAAGATTCCTGCAGGGTCGGCAACGCGCGAGTTCTACCCTTGGTGTTGCAAGCGTCCATAGGCGGCGGGAACCGCTTACCATCAGGCGGATCGCATGCTTGTTTGCCACCCATGTGGTATAAAAAAAAAACAATAAAAAATATTTATACAGCATGATAATGTTGCTAGCTTACATGGCACTCTGCCACGGGACTTAAATACAGTGATTAGCCGCACCACAAGCTTTACGGGAAAGAAAAACATCGAGAGGAAACCTTCAGAAAAGAAAACAAAGACGTATCTACATATACTCGTGCTTGAGTAACGGTGACTGACTCGCCATCTGTCAAGTAAGCACCGAAAATATATCACAGGCGGGTATGTTACTGTAAACGTAGCGGATACTACCTATACACCTCTGCCTAACCTTCGGGGGAGGGAACCCGTGTGGGAAGGTGAGAGGTACAGACAGAGTTGGATGCCGCAATCTTTGCGTCGCAGGTGACTAGTAGAATCGACCTATTACTACGACCTATATGTTTCAATATTGCACGGAATAACTTAATTATTGCGCAATATTAATGAATATTGTAATTTAGACTCTATTGCGGGTGCCTTAAGTATCATGTTACATATTCACGTGTATATTCTTCTGTCCGCCTAACGATGATAATGTGATTAGCTTCACAAGCTACGGTAGAATAAATACTTCGTACAAGTACAATTTCTACGTGTTTTATTATAACCTCGCCTGAGTTAAACGTGTCAGCGATATTCTCAGAATAAGAAATCAATATTTGCTTGTTTCTTGATACTATTAAATTCCATACTTTACTGAACGGAAATAAAATATTGTAACTAAAGATAAATACATATTATCACGCTAAGTCTGTAACGGGGTAGGCAGAGACTAAAGCGCCAGCTCTCTCTAGACTTGCATACCTCTTTCGCTTCGTCCACATATATCAGTATCTTCATACATGCTCGTGAAAACTGTGTGCAAGAAGAGGTAGAGGAAGACCACGTTCTGACTACCTACATCGAATCGATCGGACGCTCAAGGACGGGAACGTCAAGAGTATTCGAAACCGATGGGCATGTATGAAGAGACTAATGAATGTGGAGGAAGCGAAAGAGGTATGTAAGTCTAGAGAGAACTGACGCTCTATACTCTCTGCCTCAGTTAGGGACTCGGCGCGATGATATGTGTGTATCTTAACGTAGCTTTGATGTCTCATCTCTGTTACTGGATATATACTTGTGGGAAATACTTTGATGAGGTTAACAAGTTTTTGCCGTCAAAGATGTTCAAGCTTTGATCTCAACCGTTGAGATAAATGAACTTACTCACTTTCATGCCTCAGACCTTTCCAGGGTGGACAAATAGATACATACAGAGCGCCAGTTCACTCGACTTACATACCTTCGCTTCGTCCACATTCATCAGCCTTTTCATTAATGCTCGGCGGTTTCGTGTCTTGTTTTATAATTAATATTTATAAGCACTCAATCACGACTATACATGCCTTTGAATTGCTTCTCAGAAGTATGCAGACTTCCTTTCGATATTTTCCTTCACCATAAAGCTCGTAGTGTGACTAATCACTGTACTTAAGTTCAGCAAAACACATTGATTGGTACAGACGGGGTTCCAACTTGCGATCTTCACCATTCGACCACCACGGCTCTATCCTATGCTTTACAAGGGCTTTGATTTAATAGAATAGTCAAGTAAATTAATTCTTAGCCGTTGTTCTAAATGTACGTCACACAATACCGACTAATATATTGGCAATCCTAATTTACGACTCGCACTTAGTGTCGAGGAACCACGTCGCATAAATATTCAACGTTAATTAAGACTTCCCTTAACAGCGTCTTAAATATAAAATGCTGAACAAAGGGTTCCTTCAATACAATGTAGATTTTTCAGCTTCCTCCTTTTTTTGTTTGCGGACCGAGAGCCAATTACGTTACAAAACTCTTCTGTCTGTTTGGGGTTTATGATTTTTGTAACAGATTTGCGATTGCTATTTAAGTAAGCTCGACCGAATCGTTCTTAGAAGGATCTTAAAGGTTACCTATGACGAGACCGATAAATGTGCATGAAACGATAGAATAAGTCTAGTGAGTATTGACTAATGTAACAACAGTACCTTAGTCTTGACCAGACGACCGAATAAGCCAGCATGTTCAAAGATATATAATCGTGCTCGAAACATGGTCTGTCCGTCTGGTCTGGTAGTTAAAGCTCCTGCTTGCAAAACTTGAGGACACGGGTTCGATTCCCGCTGAGGGCAGATATTTGTGTGATGAACACGAGTATTTGTACCTTAGACTTGGATGTCCTATGCATCTATGTATATATCTATCTATATAAGTGAATATATCGTTGTCTAGTTGCCATAACACAAGCTTTGCTTAATTTGGGACTAGGTCAATATCTGTGGAGTTGTCCCAAAGTACTTATTTATTTCTTTATAATTATCGTATACCCATAAGTGTAACAATTAGTGGCCAAACATATCACCAACATTTGTAATCCAATTATCAACATTCAAACAATGATTAATGACTTTAGTTATGATAATGGCAATTCCATCATCCAACTGTTTAATTAATTGAATCTAACACCGCATCGGAATCCTAATCAACAGTCGATCCCAAAGTTTCGACAACTGTATGCTAATACAATAAGATCTACATAATTAGTACAACTAACTAGATAGATGAAACGTATCATATAACGTATCATATAATGAGTGTTCTGAAGAATTGTTCGACATCTACATTCTACCACCGCACCTCTCGCCATCGACGGGGAATTCATCCCCATACCTTGGAACCACTAAGGTCTACTGCGCAGTTCCAAAGGAGTTTCCTTCCACGAACGCGCAGGCTGTGAAATAAGCTCCCGATTGAGGTTTTCCCTGGAGAGTACAGCATGGATTCCTCAAGAAGAGTGAGAAAAGACTCCTGCAGGGTCGGCAGCGCGCGAATTGCTCGCCACCCGCTCGAAAACCCAAGGATGGGAACGTCAAGGGTACTCGAGACAAGCATGTTTGAAGAGAGAGACTAATTAACGTGAATGATGCAAAAAGGTTGTGTAATTCTACAGTCTATAAGAGAAAACCAGCTTGAATGAAGGTTGATGAAATGGTAAAGGGCATGAGGCCTGTAAGTCTAGGAAAAAGTGGATCTCTACTCTCTCTTCTTACCCCGTGAGATACTTAGTGTATATGTTTGACACTAGAGTATCGCGGTTGTAAGCATTTCTCCAATATATCTATATTAATAGCCAGTTTGCACTCTGCATAATTGCGTTAACCTATCCAATTATCGAACCGATTTACCACCTAATGTGGGCACGTTGTAACCAGGTGGGAAGTGTGATATTCACCCACTCCCGAGATATCTATTAGGGCTTTTACAGAAAAAAAAACATAAATTTTATCTACAGTAAGTATCCCTTGGCTTCACTCACGTACAATATTATATTATCATTGTTTTTTTCTGGCTTAAAACATATTCTATAATTCAACTAATAATTTCTAGTATAGTTCAGCTGTTCTGAATCTGGCGTGATGAAGTGTCAAATATTCGCGTTTATAGTATTTGTGAGATAACAGCAATTAACGGTGCCGAGCCTGCGATCTATACTTTGCAGGCGACTCCATAAAACACTCAGCCACCGCTGCTGTTATAATATTGATAACTTTGAAGTAGCCGCCTACAAGTAATTTGAAAATCATCGTTTGCCAATGAACATTTTAGCTTTCCATTTAATATTGAAGAGTTTCAGAACTACTTCCAATAATTATTGCTTTGCAATCACTGCTGATTACTTTTAATCAACTCGTTTTATAAATTAACTAGCTGTGCCCGTATCTTCGTCCGCGTGGAATTTAACAAAAAAATAGAACTAGTCTAAGTTATTTATTTCTTTTAATATAAGCTATGTGCCAGTGAAAGTTCCGTTAAAATCGGTCTAGCCGTTTCAGAGATTACCCGGAACAAACACACAGTCCACACAGACAGACAGACAGATAAAAATTTAAAAAAATTATATATCTATACTAATATTATAAAGCTGAAGAGTTTGTTTGTTTGAACGCGCTAATCTCAGGAACTACTGGTTGGAATTGAAAAAATATTTTTGTGTTGGATAGTCCATTTCTCTAGGTATGCTTTAGGCTATATAACATCACGCTACGACCAATAGGAGCGAAGCATAAGTGAATAATGTTGCCAGAACGGGAAAAAATATTCCTTTTTATGGCAATTAAGTCCGCGATGGGCTCCTAAACAACTTTTTTTTCTTTATTTTGTTAAAACAACCGATTTCAATAAAATTTGCACACCTTGTGATCCAACTTCAAGATAAGCTAGCTTACATCACAATTGGACCCGATAGATTTTACACCCGGGCGAAACTGGGCGGGACAGCTAGTTGGTATATATGTACCGGGCATACATCTATATGCATTTAGTAAAACGCGGTTTTTTTTATATTACAAACAGACACTCCAATTTTATTAATTTGTAAAGATAACTACTAACTAACTGCTAATGCAAAATTATTTAAGATTTGTAAATAAGATGAAAAATTTGAAAAAAAACGACGAAATTTCATCTTAAACGTGTGGAATTTGCTTCCCCATGTTTTCTTTCACCGTAAAGCCACCTAGCTACCTACCTACCTAGCTACCTACCTACCTACCTAGCTACCTACCTACCTAGCTACCTACCTACTTACACACCTCTTTATTTTTAGCTAATGTTCCTTCGGAATTAGATTTTCTCAACAATAACCATCCGAATAATATCTCTACAAAACTCAAGATATTATGGGAATAGTTTAATGAAAATATACTTGAATTTTGACAAAGGTCGAATAAAGGTCAACGGTATATTAAAATATATGATCCCGTCATTCTGTCGTGAATTCCAATTTAATACCTACGTCAGTTGTAGGCTTAAGACAACATCTCTGAATGATAACCTATCTTATGTAATATTTATTGTTATTGTTCATATTTATGAAAAAAATTATACACATCCAGTCCGGAGATTAGCCGGAAAAAGCAAACTGACAGACCAATAATATATATAGACCGTGCTTTTGTTAAAAGTACGGTATGTGCTTTCATATGCATTTAGAAGGAAACTGGTACTTTTGAAATCACCGACAGACTGGTAAATTTCATTAATAAGCATAAATGCTGTTGAGCTGCGTTCACTTCGAAAAATGAAGAGATTCGCAAAACAGCTAGCATGAACGAGGGTGTGATTGTAAAGGTGAAAAAAGGCATTCTACGTTTGGATATATAGAAAGGATGAGTGAATAAAGATTGACGAAACAGATATTAAAGACCACGTTCCAGCTATCTTTATCAAATCGATCTAACACTCAAGGATGGAAAATTCAGGAGTACTCGAAACCGGCGAGTATGTATGAAGAGACTGATAAATGTGGACGAAGCGAAAGAGGTTTCTAAATCTAGAGGAAAGTGGCGCTCTATTCTTCCTGCCTACCTCCTGGGTCACGCCCAGTCCTGTGATATGATAATGATGACATATATCCTCACGCCTTCCCACAAGGGTCCCCGAAGGGGTAGGCAGAGGTATATAGGTAGTACCCACCCACACACCTACTTTCCGCCAGAGACATATTTTAGGTGCTAACATGACAGATGGCGTGTCCATCGCCGTTACTCAAGCACGACTAAACTCAAGATTAGACTCGCCTTTCAATTTCTTCTCAAGCGTATGCAAATCTAAAGAAATACTTGCTGCAAACATCTACGTCTTATGTAATATTCGCTTACAAGCAAATTTGCGATAAACCAAACTATATCAGCAATAAATGGTTGTATTTCACTGATGATAAGGTACAATTCCCGGCTTTACGGGTATTTGATGAGGTGCAGTAAAATTGACAAAGGGTAGCCCTGTTTGATGAGCTAGGGAATCCTCTTATGTGAGGTGGATTTAGGTGGAATAATTGGCTTTGAACGGAACCATATACGCTATTTATAGATGAATCATTCTTTCATGTTATATCTGAACAACACAAGTTTGAGACCTACGCAAGTTGCTGCGATTCCGTCCATTTGCTTCCATTATATAGATTTTTTTAGACAAATTGGTAGCCGAGGGGGTAGCGGGTCTATTCCAAATCCGAGTCTATTAATTTTAGTGCGCGTGTGCACTTATAAGTCATAGGTGTTTACCGATAATACTCAAACATTTGTGGAAGGTGCACTACACTATATAGGGAAGAATAGTGGGGCGCGTCTTCGTGGATGGCACCATCTATATCCAGCGCAATCTCTTTGACGTCCCGACAAAGATTTTTTTTTTCTGATTCATATATTTCAATCTCAGCCATGCTCGCCCTCTCCTTTCTTAAGTTTACCAGTTCCGTTGCTTTCTAGCTTTAATAATACACAACAGACGACTATAACCTGTAATTATATATGGAACTAAAGTCGAATACTGTACTCACCTATACAGCATCCGTTCCTGTCGGTCGGCCTCCATGTAAATCCTATAGTACATGTACAGCATGATCACTCCAGGTATCCAGAAACTGACACTGCTCGACACAACGGCGTAAAATCTATTCACGGTAAAACTGCACACTTTTGGGTACTTTTTCCTAAAATCCAAGTGTGCGTCAGTGGTGTACCAACCCATGAAGATGGGCAGAAAGGACACCAGCGCTGGACTGCACCAGACAACAGCCAGCATGATCCCCAGCTTGGCTGTCGTCATAATCAGAGGGTAGTCCAGAGGCTGAACAATTGCATAGTATCTATCCACACTTATACAACAAAGATGTAGAATGGATACTGATGAGAAATACACGTCTAAGGAATTCCAAACGTCACACATAAAATAGCCGAATAGCCATTCTCCTTGAGTCAGCTCCACACTGAAGTTAAAACACATAGCCCATATGGCTACTAGCATATCAGCTAACGCAAGCGAAACCACAAAGTAATTCGTAATGACACGTAATTTTCTATGCCTCATCACTGAAACTATGACCAAAAGATTTCCTAAAATTGCTGCCAGGATTATTAGGACCATGATGAGACATTTCAGTATGATGAGAAATATTATAAAAGGCTCGTCTATAAATTGGTTGCTGAAAACCAGGTCGCTGGTTGTCGAGTTCAGGTCTAAGCTTTTGTTTAAGTATATGTCCGTTAGGTACATTGATGTGGACAGGTTTCTAATGTCCAGGGTTAGGTTTTCAAGGTTGGTTACGTCGAAGGTTTCTCGTTGCATGGTTCACATCTTAGATGTCGGTCAAGTGAGGTTCACGGATTTCGCTTTGAAGTGGACCGCTGCGGAAATCCTGCTCCAGTGGTCCATTGTCTTGACGTAACCTGTTGAAGAAAGATTTTCCGGTTAGTGAAAAATATTTAAGTTGGTCGATATTCTAAATTCAACCTTTGACCAACCGGCTAAAGGTTGAATTTAAAGTTCGCTCTAAGGGGTGAGATTTTTTTAATACCAGCAATTTCAAATTTTGAAGCGAGTAATGTCGTAAGAGGAACAATGTTGAGGTAAATATATATTTATATACTGCATATGCCCCGTTGCTTTACCAATGTTTTTTTTTTTTTGTACAACAAGAGTAGCAAACAAGCATACGGCCCACCTGATGGGAAACGGTTACCGTAGCCTATTTACGCTCACGATACCGAAGTATCACTTGCGCGTTGCCACTCTGTGCTCGGAGAGTTATAGTGTGTTGGCATAATGGGTTTAATCCCATGCTTCCAACACAATGTAATAATCCTCCCCCCTCCCCCAAGGAGCTCATTACTGGAAACCTTATTCACCGCGTAGGAACACAACACAAAAAAATGTGTTATTGGCTACGGACTTCTATAAGATGGAGATCCTGCCCCAGTCGGGCAGCTCCAAATTCGAACGGGAAACCCTTTATGCCCTACCTCTCTTATAATGTTAAATAAGTCCAATGGTTTAGGAAATATATTGAAGTACTACGGTCGCTTTTTGAATTTTTTTAGAAAGAACCCCGCCTGTACCATTGAGTTGTTCACCCATACTTGGGTACTATTGCTGTAACGAAAAAATGTTGTTATTGTATATGCCTTATGATTTGAAAAGAGCATTTTTTTTATTTATTTATTCATACTAACATCTATCATTACAGGTTTCCCCAATGCGATAGTGTAGAACAATATATGAAGGTCCATAGGTCACTTCACTACGGGTTCATGTGGCACTTGTCCGCGGAAGCGACGAAACACCACGTTCTGCGGCCAGAAGTCCTCGTCCATGGCAAGGTGCAGGTAGCACGTCGGCACGCGCACCACGAACGCCTTAAAGTTGACGTTGCGGCGCGCCATAGTAACCATGGAGTTTCTTGTCGGTTCTTCTACATAGAAGCGACCAACCCGAACCGTGCTTCTTTTTCGACGTTTTTTAAGTGCCCATCTGGGCCTATGTGAAATAAAAATATTTTGAATTTAGATTTTTTTTTAGTTTTTCTGAACTTTAGTACAGTCACACCACTGGTTTTTGCTTTGCAGGAAAACATGGTGTGGAATACGATATACGTTTGAGAAAAATATCAAAGAGATATGTATAGTTGTGCTTCTGTACCAGTGACTCACCATCTGTCATGTTGGCACCTTAATATATATCCTCGGCGAAAAGTGGGTGTGTTTATACTACATACCTATGCGTACCCATTCAGGGACCCTTGTGAGTAAGCGCGACAAAATTTTTTCTACAATAAAATACGAAAATTACTCCACTCTTTCTGTAAGCCTCATGAGGGATGATTAATTCTATTGTGCATCATAGAGATATCCCCTACGAGCCAGACTTAAATCCGTAAAAAAGCTGTCAAAATTGATCAAGCATTTCTATGATAGGTCTCATTCATCTAAGTATGGTCGACAGTGATCACAAATTAGGTTGAACTATGGAAAATTTCCCTTGAGACGTCGCTCTATCAGCTTATTACTTCACGTACTCGTAAATATAATAATACAATATCTTACCTTGACATCTTGCATACAGTGACACAGAAAATAATACAGATTTTTTTTTTATAAAACAAGAGTGGCAAACAAGCATACGGCCCACCTGATGGGAAACGGTTACCGTAGCCTATTTACAGTTGTCTTTTACAAGTTGTAGGGGGTTTTGAATATGTCCCTATAACGATGCTATTAAGCGAATAGCTCCAAAGATAATTACAGGTTCAGAAACTATTAATAATATAAAAAGCCGCGGTGGCCAAGTGGTTCGAGTTTTCTGCAACACAAATATTACATGTTCGAATCCCAACTGTACCAAGTTTTTCTGAACAACAAGTACAGTGTTTACGGTGAAAGAAATACATCGAGAGAAGGAAACCTGCATACTTTTGAGAAGAAATTCAAAAACGTTAGATAATAGTTGTGCTTGAGTAACGTCGATGGACTAGCCATGTGTCACGTTGGTGCTTACAATGAATCTCCGGTAGAAGGTAGGTGTGTGGGTACTATCTACACACCTCTGCCTACCCCTACGGGGACCCTTATGGGAACGTGTGAAGATAAGATATCGATAAGATTACAAAAAAAACGCAGTTCAATTCCACGTGTATAAAATAAACCGCATTAAATTTGTTTCGCATTATTATAAAGTTTGTTTAAAATACAAAAAAACCTACACATCATAAACATCACGCCGAGTCCTTAACGTGGTAGGCAAAAAAAATAATAATAATAATACATTCTCACGCCTTCCCACAAGGGTCCCCGAAGGGTTAGGCAGAGCTATATAGGTAATACCCGCACCCTTTGAACACACCCACACTACCCTTTGAATTGCTTCTCAGACGTATGCAAGTTTCCTCTCGATGTTTTCCTTCACCGTAAAGCTCGTGGTGTGACTAATCACTGTACTTAAGTTCAGAAAAACTCATTGGTACAGTCGGGATTCGAACTTGTGATCTTTGTGTCGCAGGCAACTGCTCGAACCACTCGGCCACCATGGCTTTCTATTTATTTGAGTTAAACTGGGGCACGCCAACATACATTCAATCAATATACGAGTATAAACTTTATTAGGAGTTATTAAGACAGTGACACATAGCATTTATACAATAGATTGACGCTGTACTCAAACTGTTTAATAGGCAAAGTTAAATACTAACTCATATTGTTTGACGATCAATGTTGATACGAGTTTAGGTAACTTAGTTCAATAGATAAAGTGCGGGCACTTAGTAGAACTGGGGATATTGATTGTGGCGTTTAGGCGTCTTCAAAAGGTAAGACTGGGGCAGTGGCAATTATTGAAGTTTAATAGTATTTTTTACGTGGGAAATATTTATGAACTTGGCGAGGGTTTGACAGACACCTACTGACAAAATAAATAATATATAACTTGGGATACTATATAACTTGAGAGCCGTGGTGGCCGAGTGGTTCGAGCAGTTGCCTGCGACGCGAAGGTCGCAAGTTCGAATCACGACTGTACCAATGAGTTTTTCTGAACTTAAGTACAGTGGTTAGTCACACCACGAGCTTTACGGTGAAGGAAAACATCAAGAGGAAACCTGCATACGTCTGAGAAGCAATTCAAAGGCGTATGTATAGTCGTGCTTGAGAAACGGCGATGGACTCGCCATCTGTCACGTTGGCACCTAATATACCTCTGGCGGAAAGTGGGTGTGTGGGTACCTATCGGACTACCTCGAACCACTCGGCCACCACGGCTTCGTGTGTATTCACAGATATATTGAAGACATTACAATCAAGTAGATAGGTACGTAGCTAAACAGACTAATCTTAAATTTAATTAAATCCTTCAGCTAATAATAGCTTTATTAACGAAGAGAAATTTCATCAGCTCCTCAATTCAAACACTTTAAGGGATTTTCAGATCCATTGCGATTTAGATTAGAATTCAAATTTCTTTGTAAAATTTAGACAATGCTGTTAGTTGAGTAAAACTTAAAGACACACCAGAGTGTGTACAGTTCATTAAGTTCGCTTTAAGTATCGCTCTGGCGATACACTAATACATCTTTGTAGCTATTTGTTTTATTTAATCGTCAATAAGACATATTCGCAACACCATAACTTCTAAAAGACAACTTGATCTTCTATATATATAAAAATGAATGTTGTATGTCCTTTAAAGAATTGTAAACGGCTCGACCAATGTTAATGAAATTTTCTGTTTCTAAAGGTGGATTCGAGATTCGTTAAGATTAACAATTGGACCCGATAGGTAGGGCCACTGGGTCAGTGGCTTTTGTTTATTCAATCAAGCGAAGCTGGGCGGGACAGCTAGTTCGGTATAAAAATCAATCGCCGTTCATTAGTCACGCAAAAAATCAACTTGACAATTAGACAAAAACAATCAATTGACACGACGGATTTTGATGATTCTATTATGTATTTCAACGGATATCTTTTCACGTTATCATATATACGTCTGTGCAGTACAGCAATTTGTCACATCAAGAATTTTACGGTGAAGGAAAACATCGGTAGGAAACCTGCATACGCTTGAGAAGAAATTCAAAGACGTATGTAAAGTACTTGAAGAACAGCGTTGTCATTTATATGTACTATCTCTGCCTACCCCTTCGGAGACCCTTTTGGGGAAGGCGCGATGATACGTAGACAGTGAAATCTCATGTAACCTCATTAATATTTTTGACAGACAAGCCCAAAACTTTCAGGGCATAAAACTTTAGGTTAATCACCGCATCTGCTAATCGTGCTGGTTTTACTAAAAAGGAGGCACCATATATCATTTGACAGATGCCATGGCGCATGTGCGAGCATTTATCTTGTCAGTAATCTTTTTTTTACGTGTACCCTTAACTTTGAGGTTTGAAGAATTTTCGCAACTGAAATTCCGAGGTTAATCATAATTTTAATTGTTCGCTTAGAAATGTACATACGCTATGTATGTTGAGAGCAATAATCAACAACACTTTTGCCTACCCCTTCGGAGACCTTTCAGAAAGGCGTGAAGATGCTATTAAGTAATTATAATAATTAGTTTAATTGATGAATTTTTCCGAACTTAAGTAAAGTAATTAGTAACACCACGAGCTCATTTCAATGGCATATATATAGTCGTGCTTGAGTAACGGCGTTGGAGTCGCCATCTGTCACGTTGGCACCTAAAATAAATCTCTAGCAAAATGTGGGTGTATGGATATTACCTATACACCTCTGCCTACACCTTCGGGGGACCTTGTGGGAAGGCGTGAGGATACATTATTATTATTATTATATAATTAGTAAACAAACAATCAAACACCCCCTATCCGAGCTATACAGACTGAGATTGAGATTTAAGTATTCCAGAATTGAATATTTTCATATAGTTTGTGTTATGAAACACAATCTTCGTTACAATGTCAAATTAATCACGAAAATCTTTTCATTCAAAAATTAAGAATACGAAATGTGCGTAGCATATCGAAGGGCTACGAGTGTAGCAAATAGCTACGATAGTAGCCGCGTAGCACATTCCCCAGCGGTTCGGGCATACATTGTACATTAGATCACAAACCAGTGAAAATAGTAAAGATCTGT
This sequence comes from Drepana arcuata, assembly GCA_016069955.1. NCBI lineage: Eukaryota > Metazoa > Arthropoda > Insecta > Lepidoptera > Drepanidae > Drepana > Drepana arcuata. The sequence continues at coordinate 23,914 of JACCPG010001545.1, forward strand.
GTTAGAAAATCTCGTTTATATTTGGTTAATTTAAAGCTCGCTTCAGTTTTAATACAGAAATGTTGATTTTGTTGGACTGAAAATATTCAGCCCGTGTGGCTACGAAACGTGCGATATACACAAACGTAACGGAATCTTCCGTTCAATAATTCAGTCGCCTGACTCGCGGTATGTGGATGAAGCCAAATAGATAATCTGTAAGCTTAGAGAGAACTGGCGCTCTTTTCTCTCTGCCGACCCGGTGACGGACTCGGCGTGATTATTTACAGTACTCCGCCTTACACAGGATCAACCACATAATATTAACTCTGAAACTGTGCACCCCTTCCACCAGGGAACATTTTCGTTCCTTTGGAGCGGCAACGACCAGACATTCAACACCAGATATTAAATATGTGGTGTTGAATGTCTGATATGGAATGGTTTTTGAACGTCTGATATTAAATAACTGGTGTTGAATGTCTGGTCGCATGATTCAGGACTCTCTTAGCGTTAGCACAAACAATAAGCAAAGACTTAAGTATCAAAATTTTATTGCTTGTATTTCCCAAGAAAGAATATAAAATATATCCTCACGCCTTCCCACAAGGGTCCCCAAAGGGGTAGGCAGAGGTGTATAAGTAATAACCACTCACCCACTTTCCGCCAGAGGTATATTAGGTGTCAACGTGACAGATGGCGAGTCCATCGCCGTTACTCAAGCACGACTATACATACGCCTTTGAATTTCTTCTCAGACGTATGCAGGTTTCCTCTCGATGTTTTTCTTCACCGTAAAGCTCGTGGTGTGACTAATCACTGTACTTAAGTTTAGAAAAACTCATTGGTACACTCGGGATTCGGACTTGCGACCTTTGCGTCGTAGGCAACTGCTCGAAATATAAAATATAAAAATAAAAATAAATGTTCTTTGCAAAGTGACTGTTTAATTATTTGCACACATTTCATGGCCCCACTGGCAGGAAGGGGCGATGAGCGCAAGAACTTTTAATGAACAAAGGATAATAATGGCGGGGAGAGAACAGCATTCATTTGTTGCATAATGGCTGACTCGGACAGAAACAACACATGTTTTAATGTACGTTCTAAATGACTTGTTTTAATTTAAATATATACATCTTCACACCGTCTCACGAGGGTCTCGGATAGATTCGCAGAGGGGTAATAATATTAATAGTAAGTGCCTGATGCAGAAAGCAGTACTGCTGGAAGCGGCACGTATTGTGAGGAGATTTCTTTCTCTGGGACCCTAACCACTGGTACCTTGGACCCTGATCCCGATACCGGTGGGCCCCTATATTTTATATTTTTAAATATTTAAAAATGTAATATATGAGATGTATTTCAAAAAAAGAATAATAATAAATGTATTTATTCAGACAGTGTCCATTTTGTTAGTAAATGATTTTCTATCATCTATATTAGTAAATATAATTTAGCGACACATGTGTGCAAAAGTGCTGGTCAGATATATTCAAAGAGGATTATCTGACCAGCACTCGAACAAACGCTTTTATGATTGCCGAATCATATTTATCGGCAATCACTTGGAGGATGCTATTGGTACTACCCCGAATTCTGTTGAGTATGGAGGCAGTCCTTTTGCGTATTATAGCATGGATGCCATCCACTCGCGCTCCCAATAATGCCCTTGTGTCGGAAGAAAATAATTTAGGTGCCGATGTGGTAGGTGGCCAAAATACCAACTCTTCTTAAGTCGCGTCTTCGAATATTCTCAAACGTATGCAGCCTTTCGATGTTTTGGTTTATCGTTGTATTATTTCTCTAAAAAAAATAAAGCTGTTATAAATCTTTGTATTATAGAAGCGTGCAAACCCTTGTAGGTAGATCTTGTGCTTCTTCCGAACAATATTAGCTTGGAATAATGTTAAGAGCCGTGGTGGCCGAATGGTTCGAGTAGTTGCCTGCGACACAAAGATCGCAAATCCGAATCCCGACTTTACCAATGAGTTTTAATGACAGTACAGTCAGTCACACCACGAGCTTTACGGTGAAGGAAAACATCGAGCGGAAACCTGCAATCGTTTGAGAAAAAATTCAAAGGCGTATGTATAGTCTTGCTTGAGTAACGGCGTTGGACTCGCCATCTGTCACGTTGGCACCTAATATATCTCTGGCGGAATGTGGGTGCGTGCGTATTACCTATACACCTCTGCCTAGCCCTTCGGGGACCGTCATGGGAACGCGTGAGGATATTATTATTTTATAATAATGTGTAACGATATTCTTAAAGATATTCTTCTGGCAACACTGTTGAAACAACAAAATTAAAAGGAATTCCAAGCCAGTAATATAGTCTACTATATTACTGGCTTGGAATATATATATATATATAGGAATATATAATACTATAGCCGTGGTGGCCGAGTGTTTCGAGCAGCTGCCTGCGACGTAAAGGCCGCAAGTTCGAATCCCGACTGTACCAATGAGTTTTTCTGAACTTAAGTACAGTGATTAGTCACACTACGAGCTTTACGGTGAAGGAAAACATCGAGAGGAAACCTGCATACGTCTGAGAAGAATTTCAAAGGCGTATGTATAGTCGTGCTTGAGTAACGGCGATGGACGCCATCTGTCACGTTGGCACCTAATATACCTCTGGCGGAAAGTGGGTGTGTGGGTATTACCTATACACCTCTGCCTACCCCTTCGGGGACCCTTGTGGGAAGGCGTGAGGATATATTATTATATTATTATTATATAATATAGTCTAATTCCAAACAAGTTACGAACAGAAGTCGGTATAACTTGAAATTCTCATATTCAATCTCATGATTAAATTGATTCCTAGTCTTCGTGATGATAATAAGTATTTATATATATTACATGGTAAACAGGCTGGACCAATATGCGTGTCTAGATGAAAATTTTTTAACGTTTAAAGGTTTTTTAAATATGTATGTTAATGTCCGCGTGGAACAAAAATAATAAAAAATAAAAAAAAACAGTTTCTAAAATAAAAGTAGCCTAAGTTACTCCTTTTTCGTCAGCTCCGGCGAAAGTCCCGTCAAAAAAGATTAACCGGAAGAAATAGACAGACAGACAGACAAAAAAATTTAGAATTATATTTTGATATATAAACATCGATATGCTAAATGCGGTTACTTTATTACAAACAGACACTCCAATTTACTTATCACTATTCTTAGTGTTTCTTTAAAATTTTAATATTTGACTTTTTTTTTTTAATGCTAGGTCTTAATTCACTTTTCCATCCTGTATATTTCGTTTACAGTTTTTACATCGGCTATAAAACCACCTGCAACGCTGTCTGACCTAATTCTCTAACAAGCATAAAGTATGCATACAACCTATTTCGCATGGAACGGGGTAATTTTTTAAATCAAGCCACGGACCCTGAGGGCGTAAGTGTATTGACGCGGGGAAAAATCGTTTATGGAAAAGATTGGTTGGGCCTGCCATTGGGCAGGTGATTTTCTCTTATATTTTAGGGTCCAATAAATAGGGTGAATTTAGCTAGGCAGCATTCAAAAATATATTTATACATAATATAATAATAATATATCCTCACGCCTTCCCACAAGGGTCCCCGAAGGGGTAGGCAGAGGTGTATATGTAATACCCACACACCCACTTTCCGCCAGAGGTATATTAGGTGCCAACGTGACAGATGGCGAGTCCAACGCCGTTACTCAAGCACGACTATACATACGCCTTTGAATTTCTTCTCAGACGTATGCAGGTTTCCTCTCGATGTTTTCCTTCACCGTAAAGCTCGTGGTGTGACTAATCATATTTATACATTCAAACAATATATGCCGTGGTGGCCGAGTGGTTAGAGTTGCCTGCAAAACAAGCATTGTAAGTTCGAATCCCGACTGCACCAATGAGTTTTTCTGAACTTAAGTACAGTGATTAGTCACAGCACGAGCTTTACGGTGAGAAAGCATCGAGAGGAAACCTGCATAAGTATAGAAATTCAAAGGCGTCGTACTTCAGTAAGCGTATAGTAGTGCTTAAGTAACGGCAACGGACTGACCATCTGTCACGTTAGCACCAAAAATATATCTTTGGCGGAAAGTGGGTGTTGTGGGTACACCATAAAAACCAAGGTTCAATGAACCGAAATTCTGACTAAATTTAAGAACTCGTGCGGCAAATGTTCCTCCTTCATCTCCTTACAAATATAAATAAATAGACATTAGCATCACACCCCACACAATTTAACCGCAAATGAGGTTCTCACGTTTCAAAGTACAGACAGGCCTATTTTGAATAAGTAGGGTTATACTAAATAATAGCCGCCGGAATAAATACGCCGAAATGTTATAACAACCCCATCTTTTCAGTTCTCCTACTTTTTCAAGCACGACTAATACTAATACAGAGCCGTGGTGGCCGAGTGGTTCGAGCAGTTGCCTGCGGCGCAAATGTCGCAAGTTCGAATCCCGACTGTACCAATGAGTTTTTCTAAACTTAAGTACAGTGATTAGTCACACCACGAGCTTTACGGTGAAGGAAAACATCGAGAGGAAACCTGCATACGTCTGAGAAGAAATTCAAAGGCGTATGTATAGTCGTGCTTGAGTAACGGCGATGGACTCGCCATGTGTCACGTTGGCACCCTAATATATCTCTGGCGGAAAGTGGGTGTGTGGGTATTACCTATACACCTCTGCCTACCCCTTCGGGGACCCTTGTGGGAAGGCGTGAGGACTAATACTATTATACGTCGTTGAACTTCTAGTCAAACGTATGCAGGTTTCCTTATGATACTTTTCTTCACCGTAAAGCTCGTTGGATAATTAAATCCGTCCCGGCTTCCCACGGGTGGACATAAGATTTTTTTATAAAAGAAAATATAGCCTATGTCATTCAGGGCGAATGTAGCTTTCCAATGGTTTCCAAAGAATTTTTCAAATCGGTCCACTAGTTTTGGACCCTATTCAATACAAACATACTTACACACAAACATACTTACATAAAAATCTTTCCTCTTTATAATATTAGTATAGATCGCTGTTCATACATTCATATTAAACTTATTGGTACATTCGGGATTCAACTTCGCAATGTTTGCGGCCACCACGGATCTTGAACTGCGTTAGTATATTAGTTAGTACAGACACGAATCTTTATTTATTTATGTGATCAATGTAGGTATATTTTTCGTTATTTTTTCTTATTTTAATTATGTTACAAATCGGTGTACTAAAGTTTCCTCCTATAAAACCTCAAACCTGAAATACAGGTCACGCGACTACAGTGCTAACTCAGTAGGTACGTATATAAATAACCAAACGGTCATTCTAAAGGCTTGTTGCTACTGCATTGCGTTCGCTAACTCGAGCGAGTCATTCGTTATTCAGCCAGACACGCCCAGTAACTTTACAAGTTATAGCGCTATATCACGTAATGCTTAGCACTTTTAAATTTAGGGAACCCAAAAACATAGGGGTTTTTTATTGCCTCAACCTTTCCCAAAATGGACCCTAATGGGGTGACCCACCTTTCCACCATTGATAAATTCAGGTGCCAACATGACAGATGATTAATCCATCATCGTTCATCAACGTATCATCACGCCAAGTCAGTAAGCCAACGGAGTAGAGTGCTAGTTCTATCTATCCATCATTCACATACAGAAATATAGAAATATAGACTCTCTGTCAAATGCCTTGGGCAATCCAATGTCTTTGAATTTCTTCTCAAGCGTATGCAGTTTTACTCTTGACGTTGTATAATAATAATAATAATAGCCTAGCCACCGGTACCTTGGACCCTCATCCCGATACCGGTGGGGCCCTATATTTTATATTTTTAAATATGTTTTTTTATATATATATATTTAAAAATGTAATATATGAGACTTATTTCAAATAAAGATTAATAATAAAATAGTTAAAATAATAGTTCTAGAAAATGGTCATGTCACGTTGTACTGGGATCGATCTATCATCACAGACAGGTGTATAACCGCTAATAAGCCGGATATAGTGCTGATAGATCGATTAGAGCGCCGCACAATGATTGTGGATATTACTGTCCCGCATGATGGGAATCTCGTGAAAGCCGAAAAAGACAAACAAATAAAATATTTGGACTTGGCTCACGAGATTGTCAGCATGTGGGATGTGGACTCTGCAATCATTGTGCTGATAGTAATAACGGCCAATGGCCTAATGGCAAAGAGCCTCGACCAACACCTCAAGAGGCTCTCGTTAGACGGTTGGATCAAGTGCCTGATGCAGAAAGCAGTACTGCTCGAAACGGCACGTATTGTGAGGAGATTTCTTTCTCTGGGACCCTAGCCACCGGTACCTTGGACCCTGATCCCGATACCGGTGGACCCCTATATTTTATATTTTTAAATATGTTTTCTTTTATATATATATATTTAAAAATGTAATATATGAGACTTATTTCAAATAAAGAATAATAATAATAATTTTATTTCGGAGAACATCCATAGTGTTAGTAGACAATTGACTTAAAATTTTCAAATCAAATCAAAATCTTTTTATTTCACATAGGCCCAGGTGGGCACTTATAAAACGTCGAAAAAGAAGCACGGTTCGGGTTGGTCGCTTCCATGGAGAAGAACCGGCATGAATTATATAAGTGAACCCCTTTAAGCATCAAATAAATTATACAATCAAATATTTAATATAATCAAATCATTTAGCTGCACGCTCTGTAGGGAAGACTTGAATTTTGGTCCAGTGGCGGAGTATCGGGCCATCCACCCTCTCAGATACACATTGTTACTGTCGAGATACGAACTTGCAATCTGTGCAGGTGACTTACCACGGCTCTTTACATAAAGATAAGTACGATACTTGCATTGATTATGGGCTAACGTTTTGCTGCGTGGTCGTTTTTGTCCCTTGGACCATTGGCTCAAGGCGGATTACTGTAATGGAATTTTTTGTCTGCCTCATTCTCTTCGGATTTGTTTCTCGTGAATGTCGTATTTTTTATTAATAATATAATATGGACGGGACCGTCAAGATTACTCGATACGCGCGAGCATGTATAAAGATGCTGATGAATGTGAACGGAACGAAAGAGGTATGTAAGTCTAGAGAGAACTGGCGCTCTACTACGAGACACAATACAAAAACAAAGGCGATGTCCCTCTCTCTGCCTTCCCCATGAGGGACTCGGTGTCATGATATGTATGTTATATAATAATAATAACCCTGTGATTTTTTTTCATTCCATACACATTGATTTATTAATTATGAGATCATCAAATATATCACTCCACAGAAGGTATACATATTAATCACACCACAAGCTTAACGGTGACGGAAAACATCGATAGGAAACTGCTGAGAATAAATTCAAAGGCGTATGTATAGCCGCAGTGGGAAGATACAAGTCCACATAGATACTTAAAATATATTGCTGAAGAAAAGTGGGTGTGTGGTTCAACACAACCCTGCCCACCCTTCAGAAATCCTTGTGGAAAAGGTTATACACCTTAATATATATAAATTACGCGTCACGTGGTTTGTCCGCGATGGACGCTTAAACTACTTAACCGATTTTAATCAAATTTGCACACCGTGTGCAGTGAAAGATCCAACTTGAAAGATAGGATAGCTTACATCACTATTAGACCCGATAGGTGGCGCTGCGATCGTGTTTCAGGAAGTTTAACTTTTCCCCCGGGCGAAGTTATTCCTCTCTGTGTGTTTTAAGGTGGATTCGAGAATAGTTTAGATTCACAATTGAACCCGATAGGTGGCGCTACGATCGTGTTTCAGGAAATTTTACTTTTTCATCCGGGTGAAGCTGGGCGGGACAGCTAGTTATTTATGTATCTTTGTGACCTAAGCTTCAAATCTTTTAAGCTTAGGTTATGCCTCCATCAGATATTGCTGACTGTACACATAATACCTCAGTTCTTTTAGGTATCTGCTTAATATAGATCGATCGGATGGTGTCGACTGTACGCACAATTATTCATAACGTCACCGTCAACACGCGTACCATTTATGACACGAGCCATTAATTCGACGTCAACAATTACCCCTGACCTGTCAGCCCGGCGTATCATGATGAAAAATATACCGGTGATATTACAAACGAGATTCTCGCTAGTCACAAATTATTATCATTTAAAATATCATCACTGAACGCTGTCGGAGAGTTTAAATTCGGTATGGACTATTGACGTCATCGAATTGTACGAGTATATACATTCTTTTTGACGTGAAAACGTCTAATAAATCGATAAACTGAACAGTAAAAAGGATGACGGATGAGCCGTGGTGGCCGAGTGGTTCGAGCAGTTGCCTGCGACGCAAAGGTCGCAAGTTCGAATCCCGACTGTACCAATGAGTTTTTCTAAACTTAAGTACAGTGATTAGTCACACCACGAGCTTTACGGTGAAGGAAAACATCGAGAGGAAACCTGCATACGTCTGAGAAGAAATTCAAAGGCGTATGTATAGTCGTGCTTGAGTAACGGCGATGGACTCGCCATCTGTCACGTTGGCACCTAATATACCTCTGGCGGAAAGTGGGTGTGTGGGTATTACCTATACACCTCTGCCTACCCCTTCGGGGACCCTTGTGGGAAGGCGTGAGGATATATTATATTATTATTATATATAAAAAGGATGACCCATTGTCCCGTTACGCCCATTGTCCCGTTGCGATTAGAGCGACACAGGAGCGAGTGAAAGGCACGATCTTGTTATGACGTTGTCACGTTAGACTATCATCAGTAAGCCGACTTTACTCTCTCTCTCTCTCTCTCACAGACAGCCAATTCTTTTATACAACAAGAGTGGCAAACCAGCGAACAGCCCGCCTGATGGGAAGCGGTTACAGTAGCCTATTTACGCTCACGATACCAAAGTAATACATGCGCGTTGACCACTGTGTTCAGATAGGAATACTGTATTGGCAGCATAATGGGACTGATCTCTCTGCTGCCAACACAATATAACAATCCGAACACAGTGAGCAAGGAGCTCGTTATTGGAAACTTTATTTATCTTTACTTAATTTTTTTTACATAGCTACTGGTATCTATGGTTGGAGACCGTGCTATTTCCTATATCTCATATCACAAAGCCAGATAAGTATTAAGATTTAGGTAGTTAATCTTAAATTTTATAATAATCAATTAATTATATACTAGCGGCTTCTCCCGCTTTAAAGTCGGTTTCAAATGTAGTTTTATTTTCTGAATAACTTATCCTATGTGCTAACACAGTTTATAATTAATATCTGTTCCATATTTCATCCTCCAATTTTCCACGGATGAAACCGTAATAAAATAAGTAAGAAATAAGAAACTTTCCTGACGATAAGTGGACATCGCAGTTCGTGGACGCTTGTAACATCAAGGGGTTCGATTCTGAGAAAACCCTCAATGGGGAATTCATTTCGCAACGAAAAGGAACACTCGTAAGGGAACGCCTTTGAAGTACTTTGAACCCGAACAATAAAAGACCTGTTAGCACCAATCTATATGTATTTATGTTTAACACACACATACATATATCGATATTATGCAAGCCTCCATAGGCGGCGGTAACCGCTTACCATCAGGCGGACCGCATGCTTGTTTGCCACGCTTGTTGTATAAAAAAAAATCACGTCGAGTCCCTCACAGGTACACAGAGAGTGCAGAGGGTCAGTTCTTTCAAGGCCTACAGACTCTGTTATATTTTTTGTTTATCTATTTATATTTAGCATAAGTAATCACTATAAGTGTAAAAAATAAACAATTAAATACCTGGGACAATTCCACACAAATTGACCTTGTCCCAAATTAAACAAAGCTTGTGTTATGGTAACTAGACAACGATATATTTACTTATATAGATAGATATATACATAAATACATAGGACATCCAAAACTAAGATGCAAATACTCGTGTTCTGCATAAAAAAATCTGCCCTCAATGAGATTCTAACCCGCGACCTCAAGTTTCGCAGTCAGGAGCTCTAACCACTAAACCAGACGGCCGTCCATAAATGAGCGCGTTAGGTTTAAGCATGTCAGTTTATATATATCATTATTACAAAAAAATCTACAAAAAATCTCAGCCTACCCCGTTAGGGACCCGGCGTGGTAATATGTACGTATTATAAAACAATTTGGTAATCAATGATTTTGATATTCATATCATATTTATGGCTTAAATAAGTGTCTGAGTAAAAAAAGTTATAGGATAGGAAGTTAAGTGGGTAATCAGGCTTTTCCACCCTTATATTGCTAGACTGAGGTGACCGCTTGCCATAAGGAGCGGACCGTAAGTCGAACCTATACATCTTAGCTATGGTGTCCGCTTACATTGTATTCGCATAATAAATCACAGTTATTTTCAATAAAGCGGAAAGAACCAGAGAATAATGTGTAGGGAGGTCCTGCTTTGATTAATGACGGTATCGATCCTCCCGGGTGTTTGCTGAAGGTATTAGGGACATATCTTCATGTCTTCCTAGAAGGATTCCCGAAGGGGCAGAGGTATGTAGTACTAACGCAATAACCTTTCGCCGGAGATATATTTTAGGTGCCAACGTGACAGATGGCTAGTCCATAGCTGTTTCTCTAGCACGACTTAGAAAGTCTTTGCGATCGTACGCAGGATTCCTCTTGGTGATTAATGAAGGAGTTTCCTTCTGCAAACGAATGAGCTCCCCGTTGAGGTTTTCCCTGGAGAGTATAGCATGGAGTTCTTCAATAAGTGTGTGAAAATATTTAGAAGCAGCGCGCGAGCGATACCCCTGGTGTTGCAAGGGTCCATAGGCGGCGGTTACCGCTTACCATCAGGCAGACCGCATGCTTTTTTGCCACCCGAGAGGTATAAAAAGAGTTTTTTTCCTTCACCGTCACTTCATGTTGATAATTATCACTCTGGTACTGCTTAAGTTCAGAAAATCTCGTTGGTAAATACGACATTCGAACTGGCAATCTTTGTGTTGCAGGCGCCTACGCGAAGCACTCGACAAACACGCCCCTATTATACTTAGAATCAGGGGGGCAATAATGAACTTGGAACCACAAAGGTCTCGCACTGTGCGCTTCCAAAGGAGTTTTCTTCCGCGAACGCTCAGGCTGTGGAATGAGCTCCCCGTTGAGGTTTTCCCTGGAGAGTACAGCATGGAGTTCTTCAAGAAGGGTGTGAAAAGATTCCTGC